>PVKB01004376.1:0-145599 GCA_004027205.1 Ctenodactylus gundi | reverse complement strand
ATAGTGAGTTCAGGACTAGCCTAAATTACCAAAGTGAGATCCTGCCTCAAAAAAAAAAAAAAAAAAAAAAAAAAAAAAAAAAAAAAAAAAAACAGAAAAAAACACTGCAAATGCACTGCAAGCTTCCCCTACAAAAAAAGTTGCAGAGCTCAGACCAGGACTCAGGGACAATACCCCACTCTCACAAAAGAGAGGTCAAACTGGGATGAAGGAATGGCTCAGCAGTTAAAGCACTTGTTAGGCACGTGCTAAGTCAAACGCTAAGTACCTAAGTTCAATTCCCCAGCACTACATAAACTTGGCATGGTGGCACATGCCTTTTATCCCAGCACTTGGGAGGCTGAGGCTGGAGGATTGCTGCAAGTCCAAGACCAGCCTGGACTCCATAGAGAGTTCAGGACCAGCCTGGGCTAGAGTGACACCCTGTCTCAAGAAAAAAAAAAAAAAAAAAGAAGTCAACTGGAGAAAAAAATCAACAAAGAAACATCAAAGCTAAATCATACCATGGAGCAAGTGGACTTCACAGATATCTACAGACTATTCTATCCAACATCAACAGAATATACCTTTTTCTCAGCAGCACATGGGACTTTTTCCAAAACAGACCCTATCCTTGGACATAAGTGACCTGAAGGGGCATGAGCTGGTTCCACCCTTCCTTCCAGTCTCTGCCTATACCACCATGCTGTGAGGATCTCTTCTGCTGGAGCTCTGGCCCCTGTACCACCGTGCTGTGAGGATCTCTTCTGCTGGAGCTCTGGCTTTGACCCTGCCCCACTCCAGTCCTGCCATGTGCTTTCCCCATTTTCCTGCTGCCACCTGTGAATGGACTATGACCTTCTGAAACTGTAAGTTACAATAAATCTTTCCTCCCTAAGTTGTGGATGTTGGGTATTGAGTCATAGCAACGAAAAAGTAACTAAGACAGTAACAAATGCTTAAATAAAAAAAGAATTGAAATCATTTCCTGCATACTTTCAGATCACAGTGACTAAAACTAGAAATCAGCAGCAAAAGTAACCACAGAAACTATTCAAATACATGGAGATTAACAATACATCACTGAAAAAGCACTGGATTACGAAGAAACCAAGAAAGAAATCTAGAACTTCCTAGAATTAAACAACAATGGAAGTACATCATACCAGAATCTGTGGAGCATAATGAAAGCAATATCAAGGAAATTTATGAGTACACAAAAAAGAGCAATCTCAAATGAACAATCTAATGATGCTACTCAAAGTCCTAGCGAAACAAGAAGAAAACAAATCCAAAGACAGTAGAAGGAAAAAATTACAAGATTCAGAGCAGAGACCAAAGAAACTGAAGCTAAATATATATATATATATATATATATATATATATATATATATATATGATCAATGAATCAAAGAATTGGCTGTACAAAAGGGTAAGTAAGACAGAAAAGCAAAACTAGCAAACTCATCAAAAGGAAAAAAATCTACATCAATGCAATTAGAAATTAAAAAGGTGAAGCCACAACAGACACTGCTGAAACCCAGAGAATTACTAGAAACTATTTTGAAAAACTATATTCCAACAAATTCATGAACTCAGAAAAATGGATATTCCTTGACACATGATACACCAAAATTTAGCCAGTAACATGTAGAAACCCTGAAAATAGCAACAACCAGGGATGAAACTGAGGCAACACGGAAAAGCCTGGAACACGATGGATTCACTGTAGAACTTTACCAGAACATTAGGGAAGAGTTATTGCCTGCTTCTTAAACTCTTCCATGAAGTTGAAACAGAGGAAATACTGTCCAGCTCCTTCCTGGAAGCAGGAAACATTTTGGTCCCTAAACCAGAAAAGGACCCAACAAAGAAAGAAAACTGAAGGCCAATTTCCTTAATGAATATAGGTGCAAAATTCCTCAGTAATATACTTGAAACAAGAATGCAATAAATTATTAAAAAGATCACACACCACGACCAAGCTGGCTTCATCCTGGGCATGGAAGGCTGGTTCAACATACACAAATCAATGTAATACACCACATCAACAAAAGCCACCCTTCTACCCTCCCTCCCATTCGAACAAGCAGGCTTCATTTTCCACAGGAGTACATTTTCTGGATACATCTTGTAGACCTCAAGTATTGGAAAGGAAGCTCTCATTCAAAGGCAATTGACCATAAGATACTGTAAATGATGCTAATTTTGTGTCCAGTTGAAATATATAAGTTGTGCTATACCCAATCATCCTGTCAAGTGTAACCACTGTCCATGTAGTTGAACTTCTGGGATCAAGAAAGTTTATTTAAGTTGATTCCCATCACCACTGGTGGGGCCGCCTAATTCAACTGTGAAAAGACGTCACACGATCACTTTGCTGCTGATGACAAGGTCCACTTCCCCTCCCTAACCCTAACTTTATTGGTGACACCTTGAAACTCACTTTTAGGAGTCTTGATCACACCTAACCTCAAATCTGTCATTATGGTTTGAGAATTCAACTAAAACCTAGTTAGTTCTGCATAGGCCACCAAATCTTCAAGTAAGCCTTTAAAAAGTATTTCAGTTTTTCCAGTCATTAATACACAAAGAAAGAGACAAGTTCTAAAACTTTCAGTTCCAACAGGGGCATGAAATATATGTGTATTTGATTAAAACAAACACTGGGGAGTTTGACAGTGGCATCCAATAGCCAAAGAGAAGCATGCACTCATTTTTCTGTCAGACTTGGTGGTAAATATAAGAAGTCTATGTTTTTCAGTAGTTAAATTCATAAGCAAGAAGGGTTCACCACTCAACGTTGTTCTTTTATTTATGTACTTACTTACTGATACTGGAGATTAAACCCAAGGCCTTCACACTGAGCTACATCTGCAGCTCCCCCTCCTGCCCTTTTTTGAGGCAGTCTCACTCTGTAGTCCAGGCTGGTCCTGATCTCATGGCAATCCTCCTGCCTCAGCCTCCTAAGTGTTGGGATTGCAGGCGTATGCTACCACACCCAGTTTACAACTCAAGGCCTTGTGCTTGCTAGGCAAGCACTGTAGCCTCTGAGCTGTTCCTCCAGGCCCCTCCCCACTTTTTTGTTTTGGAGACAGGGTCACACTAAGTTGCTAAGCAGCCCAAGTAAGGCTTAAACTTGCAATCTTCCTGCCTCAGTCTTCCAGAGTGTCAGGAATACAGGCAGGCACCAGCATGCCCAGCTTACTGTGTTTTCTTTTGTTGTTGCTGGGTTTTTTTTTTGTGTGTGTGTGTGTGTGTGTGTGTGTTTTCTATTTTTTTTGATACAGAGCCTTGCTCTGTAGTCCAGGCTGCTCCTGAACTCACTGTATAGCTCAGGCTAGCCTTGAACTCTTGGCAATCCTCCTGCCTCAGCCTCCCGAGTGGTGGGATGACAGACGTACACCAACAAGCCTGGCTTTATATGATGCTAGGGAATTGCACTCAGGGCCTTGTGCTTGCTAGGCAAGTACTTTAACCACCGGGCCATTCCTCCAGCTCCCAATAATGTGTTTTCTAGTGAAAGAACCTCTATATATTCAAGTGCTTTTGGCTTTGAAGGTCATAAATCTGTCAACTTTTTTGTTGTCTGGCAGTATGTTTGAAAGCGTATGTGATCCTCTGGATGCAGGTGCAGAAATGGTACACAACTAAATGATTTGGCAGGGGAGAGTGTGGTATTTTCACTTCTTTGATGTCAGACACATTGCACTTTTATCTGGAGAGTGGCTCTGATCTACAGATTTCCCAAGTATGTTGTCCATATGAAAGTTTGGTTAGTGCCAGGGATGTAGCTCAGTGGAAGACCTCTTGCCTACCATGTGCGAAACTGTGGGTTTAATTCCCAGTACTATAAAAAGAAAATCTGATTAGTGTTTGCTTTTTGTAAGAAAACAATATTTCATTTTCATAGTACCAATAATTATCAGCTTTTAAAGTTTTATCTTAAGGGACTGGAAGAATGGCTTAGTGGTTAAAGCACTGGGCTAGCAAGCACTAATACAAGCACTAAGTATCTAAGGATTCCCCAGCACCACATAAACTGGGCCACTCGAGAGGCTGAGACAGGAGGATTGCCGTAAGTCCACAGCCAGCCTGGGCTCCATAGTGAGTTCAGGACCAGCCTGGGCTACAGAGTGAGACCCTGTCTCAAAAAAAAAAATAATAATGTTTTATCTTGAGCTAGGAGATATAGTTCAGCTGTTAAGAGTGCTTGCCCAGCAAGCTCAAGCCCTTGGATTGATTCCCCAGAACCCCATTAAGCCAGGGGTAGTGGTACACACCTATAATCCCATCACAAAATAGAACATTTTAATGAGCTGAGCAGAAGAGGTTGGCTTGCTTTTTCTTTCTTTTCTTTTCCTTTCTTTTTTCCCACCATTTTTATTAATATATATATGCAATATATAACTTTTACAATGAACTTGAGTATTTTGTGCACATACTTATCACATCAATATTATGAGCCCTCTCTCTCCCTATTTTTGGCCCTCCAATACCCTTCCTACCCCCCTTAACTCCCACTATCACACTCATTTGGTTCTGTAGAATACCTGTGTTCTGGGTTTCCCAAATGAGAGAAACCATGTGATATTTTCATCATTTATTTAGTGCTTTCTCACAATCTATGCAATCTTGCTTTTATACTCTGAAATTTATCATAGTATAACCACTTCAATACTGTATATTAAGAAGGTTATCCTAAACTGCAAGACTTTTTAGAAATCTTATTTAAAATCTGGCTCAAGAGGGTTTAGGCATATAGCTCAGTGGTTAAGGCACTTGTCTAATATATACAAGGGCCTGGGATTGATCCTCCAGCACCACACAAAGATTACCCAGACATAGTAGCACACATCACATCTATAATTGTAGCACTCAGAAAGCTGAAGCAGGAGGACTGCTGTGAGTTCAAGGCCAACCTGGGCTACGTGAGTTCAATACCAGCCTGGACAAGCAATGAGACTTCATCTCAAAAATAAAATAAAATAAAATAAAATAAAATTGGATCAAAATTTGGCTCAAGCACATAAATATTAAAACTACCAACCAGTTCAACCAGGAAAACACCATTTCCAGTTCCAATATCAAGCACTGAAGCACCCGATGGAGTCTGTGCCTCTGCATCCACCTTATTAGTCGGGTCACACTTTCTTCCCCAAACCTGTTGGAAATAAAATCTGTTACCAATAACAGAACAAAAGTTTCCACTCTATTCCACTTAAGATGTTTATACCCAGTTATGTTTTTTTCAAAGTGAGCAGCAGTATTTGCAACAGCTAAAGCTGGCTGTGTCCAACTTGCAAGACACAGGAGGTTGATTTTTACCTTTTTTTTTTTTTTTTTTGAGACAGCCTCTCACTCTGTAGTCCAGACTGGCCCTGAACTCACTTTGCAGCTCAGGCTGGCCTCGAACTCAGAGCAATCCTCCTGCCCAAGCCTCTCAAGTGCTGGGATTATAGTCATGTGTATGCCGCCACACCCATTTTGCCCTTCTTAAGTGAAAAGAACTTGTTGTAACAGGCCACATCAAAATAAACTATACAGTATAACTACTGTATGCAAGTACTAAAACTTCCATTTAAAATGTTCATGTCAGGGCTGGAGAAATGGCATACAGGTGGGGCTAGAGAGATGGCACAGAGGTAAAGAGCTTGCCTAGCAAGCACAAGGCCCCGAGTTCGATTCGCCAGCACCACATAAAGCCAAGCCTGGTGGTACATGCCTATAATCCCCACACTAGGGAGGCTGAGGCAGGTCCAAGGCTAGCCTGGGCTAGAGAGAGACCCTGTCTTTCAAATAAATAAATAAATAAAACATGTTCATGTCCCTAGACATGGTGGTGCACACCTGTAATCCCAGCACTTGGGAGAAATGAGGTAGACATAATGAGTTCAAGAAAGACTGCAAAAAATTAATAAAACATCCTTTTCTGCTTAATATATGGCACACATCTACAATTCCAGCACTCTGGGAAGCCGAGGCAGGAGGATTCCAAGTTTGAACCCAGCCCAGGGAACAGGGTGAGATTCTATCCCACAATAAAGACTCAAAAATGGGCTTGAGACATAGCTCAGGTTGAAGGCCTTGGGTCCATATCCTGTACAAGAAAAAACATTTTGCTTCATTATAACTTTTTTTTTTTTTTGGCAAGGAAGGTGCTTTGCTTATGAATCAAGGGCAGAGTAGGAATAGCTTCTGTTAACTCGAAGGAGGATCCAAAGGCAGTTGCCCTTTCATATAACATTTTAAAAATCAAGGGCAAAAAAACCCAGTGGTTGCAGGATGGACAGCCTGACTTAAGTTTTACCTCTAAGGTTATTTATGAGAGAACATCACCAAAAAACAGAATGAAATAGATAAGGTATGCTATTTATTTATGCTATTTATTAATATTTCCCTACCTTAGCATTACCATTTGAAAATACTACCCCAACAAAGGCTGTCTTAGACATCAGTACATGTTGATGACTCAAAATTGTATTGCTTATTGAAAAGAGACATGAGCTGGGCATGGTGGTATAAGCCTGTAATCGCAGCACTCAGGAGGCCGAAGCAGGAGGACTGACATGAGCTCAAGGCTGGTCTGGACTACAGAATGAGATCCTGTCTCAAAAAAAAAGAACCCTATAAAATGAAAATAATTTCCTAATATTCTGATTAATTTAAATGTGGGTCATTAAGAAAGAAGACACAGAGATATTTTAATTTTATCCACTTAAGTCAACTCAACCCAAAGTTCCCAAGATTTCAAGATTTTTAGGCTTCTTATTGATACAGTGCACACATACATCCAATACAATCTTCTGTATCATAATTTTTCTTTTTTCTTTTTCTTTTCTTTTTTCTCTCTCTCTCTCTTTTTTTTTTTTTTTTGTTTTTTTTTGAGACAGCGTCTCACTCTGTGGCCCAAGTTGTTCCTGAACTCACTATGGAGCCCAGGCCAGCCTTGGATTCACAGCAACCCTTCTGCCTCAGCTTCCCAGGTGCTGGGATTACAAGTGTGCACCATCACACCCAGCTTTTATGTGGTGCAGGGGAATTGAACTCAGGGCCTTGAGCTTGCAAGGCAAGCGTTTTAACCTCTGTGCCATTCCTCCTGCCCTGTATCACAGTTTTAATAACTCACCAGATTTCTCCTGTATCTCCATACTCTTGGAAAGTTTGTAGTTCTCTCTCATAGATGGCATTCCAACTACAACAAAATGTAAAATGTCATTCTACAATTAAACTGTATTATGACTTAAATGTTTCCGATATATCACAGACAGCTTAACCATCATTAATAATGTGATAAGTGCGCACAGTTCAATTTCATAACACTGTTGGCTTAAAAGAAAGAAAAAAGTAAGCAACAAAATAATAAAGGCAAGCAAAATAAGTTTATAAACGTAAAGAATTTAGAATATCAAGTGGTGCAAACCTACAATCCCAGCACTTGGGAGGCTGAGGTAAAATTACTCTCAGTTAAGGCCAGCCTGGGCTACATAGAGTTCAGGACCACCCTGGACTAAAGCGAGACGCTATCTCAAAAAAAACTATAGACTCTCCGATGCACAATAAATGCTACATAAATTTTAGCTATTTTTTTAGTACTGATGTTGAACTCAAATCTTTTTTTAATTTTTGATTTTGTGACACAGTCTCACCTAATCATAAAATTGCTCAGGCTGGGATCAAACTTGTGATTCTCCAGCCTCAACCCCCCATGCTGTGATTACAGGCCTGTGCCATCAGGTATGGCTAAACATTTCAGCTCTTAAAAAAGTATGAAGACAAATGTTATAGGTGTAGCTCAGTGATTAGAGCGATTGCCTAGGAAGTGCAATGCCCCATTTTGATGCCAGCACCATCTAATAACTAGGTGCAGTGGTGCATCTTGGTAATCCTCTCACTCAGAAGGCTGGGGCAGGAGGATTACTGTGAGTTGGAGGCCAGCCTGGGCTACAAAGTCAGTTTAGGAACAACCTGGACTACACAGCAAGACTCTATGAACAAAAAGAAAGAAGAAGGAAGAAAAGAAGAGGAGGAGGAAGAAGGACATACTTATCAGCTGGTTGGGTGGCACAGACCTATAATCCTAGCACCATGGTAAGTGCAAACAGGAGGATCACCACTTCAAACCCAGCCTGGTCAACTTAGCAACTCTGTGAGACCCTACCTCAAAACAAAACAAACAAACAAACAAAAAAAATGGGCTAGGGATATAGCTCAGTGTGAATGCTCTGAGCTCCATTTCCAGTACCAAAAAAAAAAAAAAAGGCAATTATCGAAATCATGTTAAGTCCAAGATCTAAGTCTGAAACTCGACTGTGCAAGCATAGAGTTGTTACCAAATATTAGGTCTTCAAAGTGCAGGTACAGGACTCTCTACCAGTAGAGGGTTTGTTCTTCCTCTCCCTTCTCCATGATACCACTCATCCTGAGGGTTCCCCACAACCAATCACCCGCCTGTCGTCTCAGCAAACAATTGCTTAGCAGCTACTTAGGGTCAGATCACTTTTTAATGGCCCACTATCTCTTCCATCCCTCCTTGGGTCGTCTTGCGCCTCCATCTCCAGCACTATTCGCCAACCTCGCCCTATCTCCCTTTCTCCCGAGCCAGTCCCCCGCTCAGCAACCCTTCAAGGCGTCCCCTTCAGAGCCCTTCCCGTGCCCCACAAATCCCCTAAGCTCCAATCTCTTGGAAAACTGGGTAAGCGCCCTCAAAGTGGCTCCTGGGACCCCTCTTTTCAAAAACCCGTTAACCTCCTCTAAGGCGGCTTTTCAGCCGTCACACCCCCTTCTGTCACTCCGCCAAGGCTCCCCCAAATCCAGGGGGTCCGGGGACTCCTGAGATCCCACCCCGCCGTCCTCTTCTGGGGTTCAGGCCCGGCATCGCTGTTCAGTCTCCCCTGCGCCGCCCGACACTCACTGCTCTCGAGTCCCCAGCGCCTACGGAATGAAGCCAGACTCTCTTGTTGAGACCTTGCGGCAACAGCAGCTCTGCTACCACCGTTGTCCGCATCAGCGCTAGCGCTCATTTCCGGCGCGACCCGTTTGGCCAAAGGGGCTGCCATAGAGACGCGGTAGGGGCAGAGCGGACACGCGGTCCTGGCACCGCAAAGAGCGGCCACCTCTCTACTGCTCTGGAGTGGCTGGCGCTGTTCTGGGCAAAAACCACTGCCTTCTCTCTGGTCCCCGCCTGGCAGGTGGCTTTACGCGGCTCAACGGAATTTGCTGTGTCCCCTACCACGTGGGTGTATGTGTAGTGGGTAAAACACAAACACCCCAAGGTTTGGAATAATCAATATAGGTAATGGTTTGTTGCTCAATAGTTCCTTCTACCTTCTACCTGCTAGAGGCTGTTGTGCAGGGGAATTAGGGCTGGAAGGTCCTTGTAGGAGAGTAAACAAAGGCTTAAGATCACTCCCAGTGCGTGCTGGTTCAGCGGTCAAAGCGTTTGCTTAACAAGCGCTAACTCAAATGCTAAGTACCCGAGTTCCTATTTTCCAGCACCACATAAACTGGGTGTGGTGGCGCATGCCTGTAATCCCAGCACTCCAGATGCTGAGGCAGGGGGATTGCCCTGAGTTCAAGGCCAGCCTGGGCTCCATAGTGAGTTCAGGACCAGCCTGGACTGCAGAGCGAGACCCTGTCTCAAAAAAAAAAAAAAAAAAAATCACTGTGGTTTATTTTAAATAAGGGGGCAGCCAATTAATGTCTCCTAATAATTTTTGAAAATTATATAAAGTTTTAAAATTATTCATACACAATTGTATCTTTTGAGACTTAATTGTGTTGGGGCAGAGGAGATGCCCTAAATATTGACAAGGTGAACAACGCTGAAGTTTTTCTTGGGCTATAATAAGGCCACATCTAGATAAAGAGTCTTGTAGTGCACCATAAACTTGTAACAAATCGGGCTCCGATTTAGAAGCCAATAAAATATCATCCATATAGTGAATAATAGTAATATGGGGATAACAATCTCGAATAGGCTCAATAGCTGAAGCCACAAATATTTGCCATAGTGTAGGACTGTTTGCCATGTCCTGGGGTAAAACTCTCCACTGATACCTTTTCATTGGCTGTTGATAACTTATAGATGGAACACTAAAGGCAAAACGTTTACAATCATCCTTACGTAAGGGAATTGTATAAAAAAATCTCTTAAATCTATGACTATTTTATAAGTATTTGCAGGTGTAGCTGCAGGAGAGGGCATCCCAGGTTGCAGTGCTCTCATAATTTCTATGGTTTATCAACTCCTGGAGTGCCGACCCCTCCTGCCCCAAAGACTGGCCATCGGGCCATCAGGTTACCCTGCCCACCTCTGTCAGGCATCTACCCAACCCAGATCTCCCACAGCGCCTTGGCCTTGTGTCATCCATACACAGGAAACCAGCTTTCTCAAGGGCACAAGCAGTAAGAGTCCCTTTTCCAGGCCGCAGCAAGGACACCTCTCCCCCACCCCCTGGTCTTCACTACAGGCGGCCCTGGGGTCAAAAGGTTGGAGACAAGTGTATGCTGGAAAAACTGCCCTTCTCACAAGAAGCTTGAAAATAAGAGAACATTTCATAAAGCTGTGCCCTTTATAATGGGCAGTACCAGTCATCCCCTACAATGAACCACAGAACACTGCGAAGTATGAGAAATGTCCTATTGATACTCTTTCCTTGGCTTGCCCGTCAGCTTTAACGCTACTGAGCACATTAAGGCTCTGAGAAATTCTGCAAATTGGTTTCTAAAAGATATTTATTTCTTTACTTTGAGACAGGGTCTCACTAAGAGGACAAATTGTCCAGGCTGGGCCAGAACTTGCAATCCTCCTGGCTCAGCCTCCCAGAGTGCTGGGATTCGCGATTTGCAAGCCTGGGCCTGGCTTCGGAGTGTGTTTCCTATGGGTGCACCCATTCTTTCCAGCTGAACTGTTTTGCCTCCCTAAACTCTTCCCTCCTGGGATGCTCATGGACCAAGTGGTGCCACCTGAGGCCTCTAGAGAACGCGGTCGCGGAGGGAGAAGGGCCTGTGGTGGGGGAGGGAGCAGGGCCCGTGCTCACGCCCTCTCCATTCAGGCCTTCACCCCATGGGCGATGGGCGTTGCGACCCGGTTGTCGTGCCACGCCTCACAAATCCTGGGCGGTGCGACCCTGCCCGGTCCTCCGGAAGCCCCACCACGAGAGTCTGACTTCATCTCCTTTTACTGTTGGCTTCGTTGTGCCCCAGCCCTTTCTGCCAGCCCTTTCTCTGTGGAGACGAGGTCCTGCGAATCCTCAATCACACAGGCGGGGCTCCACCTTGCCATTCTCCCGCCTCAGCCTCCCAGAGTCCTGGGACCACAGCGTGCGTGCACCCCCCACGCCCGCTTCCGCGTCTCTTCCCCCCCCCCCCGCCCCCCACCCGCCCCACCTCCCCGGGGATCGCCGGCTGGCTCCAGGCCAAGTGACCCCTCCACATCCTCTCTTTCTGGAGACGAGGTCTCCCTGAGCCCCACCACCCCAAGGCTGGGCCCATGCCCGCCACTGCTCGCTCTCCGGCGGGACTCCCCACGGGAGCCTGCTGCCCTGGGTGTCTTAGAGGCGCAGGCTGCTTCTGCATCTTCCTATTTATTTCTTCATCGTGGCATCCCACAGTGCCTTGGGGGGCAGGGGTGGGCCTGGCGGAGCGGGGTTCCCCAGTCCACAGGCCAGCAGGGCGGGGCCTGGAGGAAGGGCCTGGGTCGCTGGCTGCAGGGGACTGGTTAAGGGGACGCACCCCCAGGGCGACAGGGCCTCCCTATTGTCTGAGGACGTCCTGGAGACACCCCTGGAATGCACTGCCAGCCACCCCCCCCCCCACCCCGCCTGGGCAGCCCTGAGATCCGGGCACTCTGCGAGCAGGAGGGTGGCAAGGCCGAGCCAGCCTGGGCCACGCAGGAACTTGGCAAGACCCTGTCTCAAAAGAAGGCCCTGGGCTGTACTGATGAAAGAAAGCAAAGGAAGAAAGAGAGGAAGGAAAGATAGATCATAGGTTGCGTGCCCGGACTCAAGATTCCAGGCAATTTTTTGGAGTTGGGAGACTCCCAGGGGACAGGAAGTGGCTCCCTGCCTCCCCAGTGCACAGGTCCCCACCAGACAGGGCCAGGCAACCCCTTAGAGTCAAAGACCTGGCCGCTGGCGCTGGTGTCTCTAGCCACCTCGTGGTGGAGAGGTCGTCGTGTCCAGCTCCAGCTCAGGACTCCAGAGCCCCACCACAGGGGCAGCAGGTCCCTGCGGGGCAAGGGTGGGAACAGTCTTCCTGGCTTCTTGGGAACCTGACTGCCTGACGCTGAGTGCTACTGGGAGCTTGTGGGACCAGCCCCACGTCCCAGGGAGATGGGGACAGGGGGGCATTAAGACAGCTCGGGCTGTACATTCCTCCTGGTGGCTTTGGTCAAGTCCTGCCCAGCTGGCTCTGAGCTAGCCCGGGGCTGCCCTCGATAGTCACCAGAACCGGCTTTCCCTGGAGAGAGGGGTGTGTGTGTGTGTGCATACCTGCGTGCCTGCGTGCGTGCGTGCGTGTGTGTGTGTGTGTGGTGCCGGTGCCAAGTGCCAGGCCTGGGCCCCAGTTATGGCCCTGGACACGAGCCGACACAGAGCAGTCCCAAACTCCTCACTGGGAGATCTTGTCCAATCACAGGCTCCGATGCCCACTGGGTACTTCTCACCGGCCCCTGAGGGTGCACACGCTGCTGGTGAGGGGCTCACGATGTGAGCAGCGCAGGTCCAGACCAAAGCGTGTGGACATGCTCCTTTCAACCTCCCTCCCGTGCCTTGCTGCGTACGCAGTAGGCGCCCAGTAAGTGCATGTGGACTCCAAATGGCGTGCCTGATTTTGGAGCTCTCTGTGGCCGGGCAACTCTGCATATCTGCCTGCGTCGGGCTACTCACAGGCTGACAGAGGCTTCAGAGCCCCAGGACCCCTGGAGGAACCCCAAAGAACCAGGCACGCAGAAGGTCTACCAACTGCAACCTGAGTCCTGGGCTTAGCCACGTGTGGAGTTTTTACATTTCTAATGAAAGTTTGGAGTCACATTGAAAGAGGTGAAAGTAGCAAAACGAAGTTGAATGTTTTCTTGAATAAAATAAATTCAAAGGACTGTGATTTGAGCCAGGGGTGTTGTCCAGTGGTTAGAGCTCTTGCCTAGTACGTGCCAGGACCTGGGTATAAAGCTGGGAGTGATGGCATACACCAGTTAATCCAGTACTCAAGAGGCTGAGACAGGAGTATATAAAATCCCATAATCCCTTTGGGAAACTTCCCAATACACATACTTTTTTGCTCAAGGGCCTGAGTCCGACTCCTTTGACAGTGTGAGGCTGCTGCAAAGTCCACAAAAAATCCCACACACAGGGGCTCTGGAACAGGAACTCTTTGGATCTATACCAGGAAAAAACTATTTTTAGCTATATTTGTGACAATTAAACACTGCTTTGAGGCAAAAAAAGAAATCTCCAGAGTAAAAAATTAGAAGCATGTACAATAACCATAGTATAAGCTGTGCTCTGGAAACCGGAAACAATGGTAAACATCTTCCATGGGTGTCTAAGAAGCCTAGTCCTGCTGCTTATGGAAAGGCAGATTTTATTGACCATCTACTGTCTGTGCCAATCACACTCTTGAGAGTCCGAAGCCAGGGCAGTGGTGCGATACCAGACACAGGAAGCTGAAGTGGCGAAACTGCAAGTTAAAGACCAGCCTGGGCTACGCAGCAAGTCTGAGCCCAGCCTGAGCTAGTGTGAGATCCTGTCCTACAAAACACATACACAAGAAAAACATTTTGAGAAATATGTAAGGATGTATATAGGATGCAGGCCTCTGATCCCATGCCACTCACCCTGCAAAATAAATAAATCAAGATTATGTAGCAGTTCCCCCCCCCACACATACACTTAACTACAGTTTCATTTTTGGAGGTTTTGGTTACCCAATCAAGATCTAAAAGTCCTAAATGGGAAATTCCTGAAAAAAGCAATTCTTAAGATGTCAACTGTATGCTATCCTGACTAGTGCAATGAAACATCCCCCCACCCCACCTGGAGACCCAAATCACCTCTTGATCCATGGTATGCAAATAGTACTTCTTACCTACCTGTCAGAGGTGGAGGAACAGAGCCTGGAGTTACCAGACCAACTGTCTTGTGAGTGTCGACATGTGTTCAAGTCACCTTATTTTAATTAGTAATAAATCACTGGACTGCACTTGGCCTAACCCTTGGGGGCTAGCCCTGGCCCAGCCTTGGCCCAGCCCTTTGAGGGGCTAGCCTTGGGCCAGCCTCGGCCCAGCCATTTGGGGGGCTAGCCCTGGCCTGGCCTTGGGAGTTGTTGGGGTCTTCAGGGCCCAAGAGCCTCAGCATCCCTGACCTTGGCCGAGTTCCTTCCTTCCCACGAACAAATGTTAGTACTTGTAAATTAAGCCAGGTGTTGTTTTGCTTAAGCTCCTGGAACTGCTCCTTATTGCATCCTCCCTCCTCTACTCCTTCCCTCCCCCTGGGCAACCCCACTCTGGTTGAGGCCTTGCTGATTGGCCCAAGGTAACCACCTCAGTCTATTTAAGCCCCTGTACTCCCTAAATAAACTGAAGACAGCAATCACTGAATCGACTCCCAGAGTGTGTTAACTCTGTCGTCCGATCTCTCCTCGGCTGTTCCGGGGTCCCCGCGGGACTGAGACCCCAACAAGTAGGCTTACTTTTCTTCAGCTCCCTGTACATTCTAGTTATGAGCTTGCTATCTGAGTTGTTGGTGGTGAATATTTTTTCCCAGTCTGTTGGTTCTCTTTTTACATTGTTGAGAGTTTCCTTTGTTGTGCAGAAGCTTATTGATTTGACAAGATCCCATTTGTTAATAATGGGCATAATTTCTTTTGCTCTTGGTGTCTTGTCAAGGAAGTCTTTGCCTACTCCTGTGTCTTTTAGATATTTGCCTAACTTGTCTTCTAGGAGGTTCAGTGTTTCACTTTTAATGTCTGGGTCTTTGATCCACTTTGATTTGACTTTGGTTCATGGTGATAGGTGTGTGACTAGATTCATTCTTCTGCATGTGGATATCCAGTTTACCCAGCACCATTTGTTGAACAGGCTGTCCTTTTTCCATTGTATGCATTTGGCCCCTTTGTCAAAGATTAAGTAAATGAGGGTATTTGGATTTGTCTCTGCATCTTCAGCTCTGTTCCACTGGTCTATCTGTCTATTTTTGTGCCAGTACAATATTGCCTTTAAACTATTGCTTTATAGTACAGCCTGATGTGTGGAACTGTAATGCCTCCTGCCTTGATCTTGTTGCTCAGGATTGCTTTGGCTATTCTTGGTCTCTTTTGGTTCCATATGAATTTAAGAATTGTTCTTACAAGTTTTTTGAAGAAACTTGTAGATATTTTGATAGGAATTGCATTGAATCTATATATCAGTTTAGGAAGTATAGTCATTTTGACTATATTTATTTTGCCTATCCAAGAGCAGGGGATACTTTTCCATTTTCTAATGTCTCCTATAACTTATTTCTTCAATGTAATGTAGTTTTCTTTATATAGGTCCTTCACTTCCTTGGTTAGGTATACTCCTAGGTATTTCATTTTTTGCTGGGCCATTGAGAATGGAATTGTTTTTCTGAGTTCTTGCTCAATAAGTTCATTGTTAGTGTAGAGAAAAGCTATTGATTTTTTTAGTGTTAATTTTGTAGCCTTTGACTTGGCTAAATTATTTTATTATTTCCAGGAGTTTCGTAGTGTGTTTTTTAGGATTTTCCATGTAGATAATCATATCATCTGCAAATAAGGAAAGTTTGACCTCCTCCTTTCCAATGCAGATTCCCTTTATTTCATTTTCTTGTCTGATTGCTATGGCAAGTGATTCAAGGACTATGTTGAATAAGAGTGGTGAGAGTGGGCAGCCTTGTCTTGTTCCTGATTTGAGAGGGAACAATTTCAACTTTTCTCCATTTACTATGATATTTGCAGTAGGCTTAGCATATATGGCTTCAATGAGTTTTAGGTAGGGCCCTTCTACACACATTTTTCTCAGTGTGTTTATCATGTAGGGGTGCTGGATTTTGTCAAAGGCTTTTTCTGCATCAATAGAGATGATCATGTGGTTTTTGTTTTTGCTTTTGTTGATATGGTGTATTACATTGATTGATTTTTGTATGTTGAACCAACCTTGCATCTCAGGGATGAAGCCCACTTGATCATGGTGTATGATCTTTCTGATTAGTTGTTGGATTCTGTTTGCCAGAATCTTACTGAGGAGTTTTGCATCTATATTCATTAAAGATATTGGCATATACTTTCCCCTCCTGGTTAAGTCTTTGTCTGGTTTTGGGACTAGTGTGATGTTAGCATCAATAAAAGAGTTTGGTAGAATTCCTTCACTTTCTACTTTGTGAAGTAGTTTGAGGAGGATTGGAGTTAGTTCTTCCCTAAAGTACTGAAAATATTCTGCTGTGAATTCATCTGGGCCTGGACTTTTATTTGTAGGTAGAGCTTTTATTACTGCTTCAATTTCTGTGTGCGTGATGGGGTTGTTCAAGATTTTTATATCTTCCTCATTCAATTTTGGTATTTTATATGTATCTAGGAAGTCATCCATTTCTTCCCAGTTCTCAAATTTGTTAAAATATAGGTGTTCAAAGTAATTTATTATAATATTCTGAATTTCTGCAGGATCTGTTGTAATTTCACCCTTTTCATTTCTAAGTGTGCTAATCTTTGCCATTTCTTTCCTTTTCTTGATGAGGTTAGCAAGAGGTTTATCGATTTTGTTGATTCTTTCAAAGAACCAGCTCTTTGACTCATTAATATTTTTTATTGTCTTTTTAATTTCAATCTCATTTATTTCAGATCTGATCTTTATAATTTCTTCTCTTCTCATGCCTTTTCGGTTAAGTTGTTCTTGTTTCTCTAGGTCCTTGAGGTGTATCATTAGCAAATTTATTTGTGACTGTTCTGTTCTTTTGATGTATGCATTTATGGTTATGAATTTTCCTCTAAGGACTGCTTTCATTGTGTCTCACAGGTTTTGATATGATGTACTTCCATCGTCATTTAACTCCATGAAGTTTTTGATTTCTTCTCTGATTTCTTCCATGATCCATTGTTTGGTCAGTAGTAAGTTGTTAAGTCTCTATGTATTTGTGTATTTTCTTCTGTTTCTGCTGCTTTTAAGTTCCAGTCTTATTCCACTATGGTCTGAGAATATATAGGGAATTATTTCTACCCCTTTGTAATTGTTCAAGCACTACTTATGTCTAGTTCATGGTCTATTTTAGAAAATGTTCAGTGTGCTGCTGAGAAGAATGTGTAGTCAGTTGATGTTATATGTAAATCTCTGTAAATGTCTGTTATATCCAAGTTGTCTATAGTGTCTTTCAGCAGTTGTATATCTTTGTGGATTTTTTGTCTGGTTGATCTATCTATTTGTGATAGTGGGGTTTTAAAGTCCCCTACTATAATTGTATTGGGGCCTATGTATCCTTTCAGATCCAGTAATTTTTGATTTACATAATTGAGTACCCTAGAGTTGGGGGAATATATATTGATAATTGTGATTTCTTCCTGTTTTAGTGTTCCTTTAACCAGTATGTAGTGGCCATCTTTGTCTCTCTTCACCTGTTTTCTTTTGAAATCTGGTGAGTCTGAGATTAATATAGCTACGCCTGCTTGTTTTCTGGGACCTGTTGTGTGAAATATTGAATTCCAACCTTTTATTTTCAGTCTATATGTTTTCTTGTGGGGGAAGTGTGTCTCTTGTAGGCAGCAAATTGTGAGTTTCTGTTTTTTGATCCAGCCAACTTGTCTATGTCTTTTGATAGGTGAATTGAGGCTGTTCATTTTTAGGGTAATTATTGAGGTATGTTTGGTGTGTGCTGCCATAGTTTTAGTTTTTCCATGTTTTTTACTGGCTTTACTTTTTTCTCAGCTCATTCTCCTCTAGCTTTTATCTTCTTTTCTCTGGGGTCACTTGTGTTGCTGGTGTCTCTTTCACTATCCAAGTTTCCTTTGAAAATTCTCTGCAGTGATGGCTTAGTGGCTGCAAGTTTCTTTAAGCTTTCTATATCATGGAAAATTTTAATTTCTCTCTCTAGTTTGAAAGATAGTTTTGCTGGACATAGTAGTCTTGGTTGGAATTTGTGTTCTTTCAGTGTTTGAATGACACTGCTCCATGATCTCCTGGCTTTTAGAGTCTGAGTTGAGAAGCTGCAGTTGTCCTGATGGTCTTACCATTGTGGGTCACCTGGTTTTCTCTTACCGCTTTCAGTATTCTTTCTTTGTGTTGGGTTTCTAGTACTTTAATTATGATGTGTCATGATGAGGCTCTCTTCTGATCCATATTGTTTGGTGTTCTATATGTCTGCAGTAGCTTGATGTTCATTTCTCTTCTTAAATTTGGGAAATTTTCTTCCATAATTTCCTTGAATATGACTTTTAAGCCTTTTGTTTCATCCTCAATCTTCTCTTGGACTCCCATAATTCTCAGGTTGTTTCCCTTTGAATCATCTATCAGTCGTTGTAATGATTCACTTTCTTCTCTTTTTACTTTACGTTCTTTGTGGTCTTTCTGTTCCTGCTCTGTCATTTTGTCTTCTAAGTCGGATAATCTATTTCGAAATTGTTCGATATCGTTGCTTATTGTGACCTGTGTGTTTTTTACTTGCTGGATATCTGCATTTATTTTTCTTCTGCCTCTGTTGTGTTCTTCTCTCATTTCTTGTATTGCCTTCATTGTCTTCTGGTTCATTTCTTCTTTGATCTCCTCTATTTGCTTCTCAAAGCTTGCTTTTAGCTTAGCTAGGTCTTGGTGTAGCTCTTGCTTTATGATTTTATTTCCTGCTTCATTTCCTGCATTAATTCCTGTTTTATTTTCTGCTTTAATTTGATGTATTTCTGGGTCCAGAAATTATCATATTTTTTGTCATTTTCATCTTTAGATTCTGCATTTTCAGGATATCTAGTATGCTCTTCTGGTATGTCAAGACTTTCTGAAGCAGATTTATTTCCATGTTTCCTCATGGTTCTGTTGTCTTTGGTTGTCTGTCCCTGAGTTTCCCCTAGGGACTCACCCCTGCACAGCTCTGCCCGAGGCTGGGAGATCACAGTCTCTGCCCTGACCACCTCTGAGAGGAGCGGGGAGATGGCAGCGAATCACCCTCGGTCTAGTCTGACGTGGCTCTACCTGGTACTGGCAAAGCCCAGTCTCTGTGTGGGCCTCCACTGTGAGGGGTGGTAGGGAAGGTGGCGGGGAGTCCCACTGGTCTATTCCGGAGAGGCCCTGCCCAGTGCTCGCAAAGCCCGGTGTCCACCCTGGCCTCTGCTGTGAGGGGCAGTGGGGAAGGTGTCCAGATGTCCTACCAGCCCCCTGTGGAGCAGCACTGCTCAGTGCTAGCCGAGCTCAGGTTGCGTTGTAGGCCTCCAAGACGAGTGTCAGTGGGTAGGATATCCGGGAGGCCTACTAGACTCCTCTGGAGTGGCCCTGCCTGGTACTCACGGAACCCAGACTCAGCCGCTGGTGGAAAGTTGTTTTGTTTTTACAGAAGAGATAGCAGCCTGTGAGGGGCCATCCCTTTTGTGCGCTTTCCATTTATTCTACCACGAGAGGGCAGCAAAGACTCATAATTGAGCTAGGCAACAGCTAGGCTTTGAGATCAGTTTTGGAATAAAATTTCCAATGGCAAATTGGAAAACAATTCGTTTACCATTAATCCTAAAAACATAGTTTTCTGACTTTCTAGCCAAGTATAAATTAAAGCCTACTAATGGCTTTAAAATTTAGTAAAGGGATTATTTTGCAGAACAATTGTCTAGACTTAATGTTTTTTTTAAGTTCATTTTTTGTTCCATTCATTTTATTATAGAAACATACTCTAGTCTGTGCTAGGATCTGCCTTACTCTGGATGATTCAGAGCCAAGGAAGGATTGTTTCTGCTTCAGAAGAACTCTGGTTCATGAGAAAAACATGTAGCATTTCTATATTAAACGATGTAGGTGGTAACCCACATAGAGGACACAGCGCGTGGCCTGCTTTGTCAGATGCTGATGGGTGCCAGGGCTGTTCTGGGTGCTTTGCTCCTCTTAGCTCATTGCTACATAAGCTCCAGGAGGTGGGGATCAGGATTCCCACTGATAGGCGGGAGATCGAGGGTGGAAAGGTTAAGGCCCTTGCGCATCACGCAGCACATACATGATGGGGCCAGCATCGGAACCCAGCACGGCGCGGTACTCACTGCATTATCATACGGTTTCCCACACAGGCCTTCGCTCTCGGGAAAAGAGGTGGACAAACGGGAGTGCTTATGGGGAAGTGAGGCGTCCTGCGAAACTAGCGCCCGCGCTCCCTCCCACATGTGCGGCCAGTCTCAGCAAAGGTGTTCTTCTCCCATCTGGATTCGGAGCAGTTGGAGGAATAGAAAGGGAGGAGGTGATGCCCCAGTGTCATTTTGTTACCGAAAGAGGCCACGTTGGAGGGGTCAGCTTTGGACCTGTTAGCTAAGGGAGCTAGCCAATACTGCCTTCCGACACTGGCGTGCTTTCTCCCTTCTCTGATAAAGGGCACACCAGGGCCAGCCCCACAGCCCGTGTGTGGTGAGCCTCCAGCAGCGCCAGGGTCTGTGGGGGGAAGCGGGGGTTGAGTGAGGTGGGTGTTCCCAACCAGCAGCTTCCTCCCAGGAAGGAAGGAGGCTCTGAGACAAGCCGGTTTCTTCTGCCCACATCTACCAATCGGACAAATCCCTCCATCTCTTCTGAGCACCGGGAAGCCAGCGACTCCAGTGATTGAGCTCGCACTAGGAAGGACTCACAGGGGGCTGTGGAGGGGCGTTACTCCCTAATATTTCCTAACTTATGCCAGCCATTTACTAGTTAGTTTTTTTTTTTTTTGAAGAGAAGAAATTGCGATAGATAACCTTAAGAATATCTACATCCCTGTTCCTGGAGCCTGTGAATGAATGTCACTTTACATGGCAAAGGGGAATTATGGTTGGAGATGGAATTAAGTTTCCCAGTCACCTGGGATAACATGCGTGACTACAGAATGCTCACCGCAGTCTCCCTCTGCCTTACCTGTGGAGGAGAGTGTGGGAGGGTCACACCGGCAGCACCAGGAGGAAGACTTGGTCTGGACACTATGAGGAAACTGCCCCTTTAACAGAATGTTTGTCAGGTAGATGTGGAAACTTAGGATCCAGAAGTGGGAAGGGCAGGAATGAGGAGGAGAAAAACTCAATAAATCAAAAAATTGGAAACTCCACAGTCACAAAAGATAAAATGAGGCCTGTAGGAGAAATGAAATTATTCTATGACTAGTACGTGACCAGCAAGATCTACCTAACACTCTCTTTTCTCTTTTGTTACACCTTAACATGGAGTAGAGTCATGTTGAATGTGTACTTTTTCCTAATCCACGCTGCTGGATAGAAAGAAGCGCTGTGTAGAGTATGAGGCGGGGTTCAAGGCAAAGTTAGCACATCGCAACCAGAGACACACTTAACGACGCTTGGTAATCTTCAGAGAGGTCCGAGGGGGAGAGACAACCTCAGGCAGGGTCAGGCAGTGTTGGCCCGTTGCCTTCCTGTTTAAACGTTTCGTGTAGTTTCTGGCTTTTATTATCATGAATGAAAATTGCTTTTCCTTTTAAGTTCCAACTAGAGAAATGTCCCACTTGAAGTCACAGCCGTTTTCCCTACGCCTGAGAACCTCAGCTGTGGGAGGTCAACCATTTAATAAAGCCTCAACGGCCCCAACAGGTCATCTCCCACCAAGAGGAATGTGTGAAAACTAAGTCACTACAACCCAAAAGTTTGTTCAGTACATTTGCTGTTTATTGAGTGAGTCCCTACTGTGTCCTAAGCGCTGGGCAGGGTTATTACTGGAGGTAAATATAAATAACCAAAACAAATAGTTTCTATCCTTGAGGAGTGCAAAGTGTACTTGAAAAGACAGGTATGCAGATAAATAGGGTGCAATATAATATAAGTGAAAAATAAGCTTATGAGCGGCTGTCTTTGCAGGACCCTGAACATCATTGCAGCCTCCTGTGGGCATGCCAAGAGTGCAAAGTCCTGGGTTCTCTTTACCTGGGTCATTCTCCAACTCAGGTTTGCAGCATGCTTTTTGAGAGGTAAGGTAATATTTTCCCCTCAAAGAAGAGGATTGCTTACCACCCATTGTAAAGTGGCAAACTTAAAGTTCAGCGTTTCTGTCCTATAATGTAACCTGTGGCATGTGCAGGTGTCTTAGTTATTTTTTCAGTGTTATGACAGAATACCTGACATCCAGAGGAAAGATTTATTTTAGCTCACAGTTTCAGAAGGTCTCATACCTCTGGTTATAGGCAGCCAGCATGGGCGGAAGCACAGAGTAGAAGCTGGAGAGCTGCTCACCTGCCCCCTGTCATACAGAAACCACGTGAGGCAGGAGCCAAGCACAAGTCTGGAGATTCAGGCGAGGTTAGACCTTTCCCTGAAAGAAGCTGTAACAATGTTCCTTCTTCCTTCCTTTGCTAAGTTCAAGTCGTCATCTGGGCCCCCTACACCTGGAGTGGTTGTCTTTCTCTCATTTATTGGCCTACAAGTCAACAACACACACTTGAAAGCTCTGCCCTGGGAAAACCCCAAGTTCAACAAGTTGACACAATCTTTCCAGGTCAAACCACGAGCATCTGTACCTCCCAGCCAGGCCCTACATGCAGGCTTAACATGCAGTTCCAAATACATGCGGTTTTGGGGGATACTCAAGATCCAAACCGTCACTTCACTTAAGTGACCCATGTTGATCTGAGAGATTTGGAAAGATGATATTCCTACAGCATGAAAGTTTGAAAACTTTTTTGTAGGTAGTCAAGTCCACTGTCTCTGATCCAGGAAACTCACATCTTCTGCCAGGACCAATGAGCAGTAACAGACTTGCTAACTTATATCTAGAATAAGTTCCTAGACTCTTCACAGGTCCTAAATGTATTCTGCTTTGGAAAAGTAAACAGATTTAAGCTGAGACTTGAAGAGTTAAAGATTTTCTAGGGTGCTACGAAGTTCACTTACACCATGTCAAATGGAGTCAAGCAAAGCTATGCCAGCCTATGAATATTTCTCACCCTTATTGATTCTCTTGGTTCACTGGCTTAATTTTTTTAGAAATTAAGTTTGCATATTTCTTTGTACTAGATCCTTCATAGCATATGGTTTTTAGTGTGAATGAATAGGATTAACTAAGAAAAATTTACACATTCTCAGAACTGATCATAATCTCACATGTCTGTGGGGGTATGAGAAAGAGAGAGAGAGGGAGAGAGAGAGACAGACAGACAAGTGAAGTTCTTTCAAATAATAATTTTGTTTGGGTTTTTACATCAGTACTTTCTTTAACTTTTTTAAACATGAAATTCATTTTCCTAAACTTTTGTAATGATGTGGGTTTCAGGAAAAACATGGTCATCTTTCAGAGCTCCTTATTCTGTGTAGTGTTAAAAACACAGTTGCTCTCCTCTAGTTGCTTTTCAAGGCTTGCTTTTTGCTTAGCTATGTGTTGGTGTAGCTCTTGCGCTGTCTGCTTTATTTCCTGCTTTAATTCACTGAATATCTGGGCCCAGAAGTTACCATCATTTTTGGCCATTTCTTCTTTGGGTTCTGCAATTTCAGTGTCCCTGGTATCATCTTCTGGGGAGTCAGGTCTTTTTGTATGAGATTTGTTACCACGTTTCCCCATGGTTCTGCTACCTCTGACTGTCTCTGGTATGCAGGAGAGAAAATGGCTCCTGCTGAGGTCACTGCCTGAGATGGCTGCTGAGCCCTGTTTCTGATCTGGGATCCCGGGGCCTTTCCTAGGGGGAGTGCACGCTGCGTTTGTAGTACACACACCCTCGGGTTGGTGCTTCTGGGGCTGGGGCCACCAGCTGCCCACAATTCCCACCTCTCCAGATCGTGGGCTGAAGTTCTGGCCACCGAACCTTGCTCTGTCTGTGGTCTGCGGGTGCTGGCAGCTCTGGGCTGCGCCGAGTCGGCTGCTTCTTTCCTCCTCTTCTGATGTGACTTCAGGATTTCTGACCCTCCCGCAGCCTCCTCTCCATTGTGTGCTCTGTCCTTTCCCAGCTCCGTCAGATGTCCAGGTCCCGGCGACCTTTCCTTCGTTCTCAGCTGCCTGCAGCTCCAGCCATTTGCAGCCAGCCTGCCACGGATTCCTGGGCCACGGGCATTTTTTTTTTTCCTCCTCTGCTTTCGATGATCCTTTGGAATTTCAGGCCTCCCGCTGGCTGCCTTTAAGTTCTTGGGGATGCTCCTCTCTTTCCTAGCTACATCAAACACACTTTTTCTGACTAAATTATTGACTTTTTAAGTGAGTCGATGAGGAAACTTTGTACAGCGCTGTTACTCAGCCGCCATCTTGACTGAGAAAGCTTAAAGGAATTTGCAGCCACTGAGCCAGTATTGCAGAGAATACTTAAAGGAATCTTAGAAAGTGAAAGGGAGTCCAGCAATACCAATGACCCCAGAAGAAAAGCAACAACAGCTAGAGGAGAATGAGCTGAGAAAAAAGTATGTTAGTAATCAGTGAAATATGAGTAAATAAGATATGAAAGTTAAATTCTGAAATAACTAAATTTGCCTTCATATCTGTCACTTTAATTGTATTTATGTGGTATAGATTTAAGTTCATTTAATGTAGCAATGTGATATAGTTTTAACTTTGTTTTGTTGTAGCAATTCACTTATTAGGTCACCAATGAAAATTTATTCTAAGGAAACTGACTGATGTAAAGATAACCCTGTGAATGCACAAATATGCACCATCCAATATTCAGCTAAGGCATTTGAAATTTAATTTTTTTCTTTTTTCCCAAATTTACTAGTCTTTTGAACTACATGCTTGTAGTCATTTTTTAATGTGAACTGGTGGGTAAGGCCAGGTTTAACAATAACAACAAAGATATAGCAAAATATAGAAAAAAACTTTTGGTAAATATCCCAATAAAGGGATTTGTTGGTTTCAGAGAAGAGGCATCAAGATTTAACCACTGTGACCCATTCAAGGAATAAGAACCTGAGTTAGAGTGGTGATTAAAGTGAAATAATTTAGGTGCAGAAGATTAATATGTTAACTACTGTATAGTTCTCTGACTTGGAAAACCCAGAACACAGACATTCTATAGAACCACATGAAGTGATAGCCAGAGTTGGGGGAGGGACAGGGAGGTGGTGGGAGGGTAGAAAATGGGAAGGGATTGTAAAGTCGATATGATACATATGTGTACAAAACACCCAAATTCATTGTAAATAGTATGTATTAAATTTGTGTATTAATAAAAATAGTGGGAAAAAATAAGATGAATAAGGACACGGACACACACACACACACACACACACACACACACACACACACAAACCACAGTTGCTTTCCCTCTGGATTTTCTGTCTTTGTTCCCCTGCCTTATTTTCTTCTTCCTGTGCTCCTGACCTGCTGAGCTTTGACTGCACTCTCAACAGTTTCTCTTCTCTGCCTTGCCCTCTCCTAGGGTTCCCAGCTACCAGTCAGCAACTCCTCCCTGGAGGACATGACCTCCTGAAAGGGTTGGCTGCCAAATCCACCAGAAAATGCCTGATTATTCTTTCTTCTTCCTATTAAGCAGGCAAGTTTTATGGCTGCTAGTGGTCCACCTCTACCCAGTTATGTATGTGCTTTGTAGGAATATGTTGTTAATTTTAAAGTAAGTGTTTGTGTGTCTGTGACTTTGCCACCTAGTGGCTCTTGCTTTATGTGGGTATTTGGAAAAACATAAAAATTGTGGTTCTACTGCTTGAACATTCTGCTTCAACATTCATACTCATTATTTTATTAACCATATCTATTAATGCCAACATCTTGGCTGGTCTATCTCCAGTGAAGTAATTTGCCAAGATGCTCCAGGTTTATGAAAATATCCCTTGAAATCTCTCAGATTCATTTTTCTGATTGTATCTTAGCTATCTTCTGATACTATTTTGATTTCTCTTTTAAAAGTGATCATGTTAATTAGCTGAGATGAATAAATACCATTAGATGTTCCATTTCTCACAATAAATTATTTATATAGACCCTTATGTTGGGTCTACTGTTTGTACCGGGCACTAAGAATTGGTCACAAGAGACACATCATTCAAAAACCCAAAAGGAGCTTGCAGTCAGATGCTGATATTACGGTTCTGTCCTTACCTTAAATCAACCCTGTCTTAGTTTCTTTCTCATTGCTGTGACTTCATACCTGACACCCACAACATAGGGAGGAAAGATTTATTTTAGCAGACAATGTCAGAAGGTCTCACTGGCTGGCAATGGTGGAAGCACATGGCAGTGGCTGAAGAGCTGCTCATGGCATCTTGAACAGGAAGTCAATTGTGGGAGGGAGCGTAGAGCTAGCATATACGCTTCCAGTTCCTGTCCCACCGATCTATCCCTTCCGGGCCAAGCCCCAGTGTTCTGCCCCTTTCTGGTCACATGGCCAGTGATGTGCCACATGCTCATACTCTGCTATATGCCCCCATCCACCCACCACATGCCTTTAATCTGCCCCAGATCACATGGTTCCATAATTATTCCAGAACGTCCAAATTCATGACAGTTTGGGGGAACATTTCAGATCCAAACCATAACAAACTCCCAATGAAAAAATAATTAGGTCTCTCTGGCTATCAAAACCTTATGAAAATACTAGTAAAGTTTTCCTGGAGTTAGAGGAAAAGAAACTGGTTGTAGGTCCCAAGCTAATGAGGAACGAAAGTAGACATAATAATAGACATGAAGGCAACAGGAAAAAAAAACCACACACACAGAAGGAATAAATGAAAAATGAAAGTACAAGGCAAAAGGTAAATAAAAAGAGACAATAATCGACCCAGGAGAGATGAGGAATGCCGGAGGGACAGGCAAATGTTCCTCTGCTATAAACAGCAGGCGGGACAATGAATTAGGCGATTAGCATTAAAAAGCTTTGATTATTTATTTTACTTTCCAAGTTGTTAAGAAGCACACACATATCACTAACATGAATGTCAATATGTTTTGTAAAGCAACAAATATGCTCCATAACTTCCTGGGTAATCTTTTAGCAGGAGGAAACCTATTAATATATTAATGGATTTTTGGTTTGTAGGGAAGTAGTTAAATCGAGACACAAAGGAGCTATCCTCCTATGTATGGTTTATCATCTTTAAAGATGCAAATTAAGTGTGGACTCTGAAAGGTTACTTAGGATAGGAAAGTTACAATTAGATACAATAATAATTGTGCTCTCCTATTCTTGCTTTGTTTTATGGTGGCTTTAATTAAAGGCCTTGTGATGTCAGAAAGTCACATTAATTATTCATCTGCAAACATTTACATAGACTTCCCTATTCGCCTTCAACAAATTAACAACTTCACATCTCCATACTTTAATCAAAATGACTAAAAATACACCATCTCAGCCCTCTGCCCCTCCTCTCTGGTCTTTTTCTCTTCAAAGTTATTTGTTACTAGGAAGACTTCCTGCTGATAATAAGAAAGAAGCTTTGTCTGCTGGAATTGTGTAGACTGAGTTTATTTTTTTCTCACTCTGTCATAATGATTGGTATAAAACTCTGGTTTGCAAATGTCTATAATTTTTTGGAGCAAGATGAGAGGTACTCTAGAATGGTGCTATTATGAGAAAGCACGTGATGCTGGGAGTTATTAATAGAAGCACCATCCTCCATGTACAGGGACAATTTCTCCCATAATGCTCGGAATGTGACGAACAAAGTCTTTAACTTCTGAGCACGCGCGCGCACACACACATGCACAAAAACTCACTGAAAGGGAAACTTCTAAGGGTTAGAGCTGAGAGACAGGAGTAGGCAGGGTCAGAGCCATATCTAAAGTTAGACAGGTGACTTAAGAAAGATTGTTCAAGATGGCACTCGTGCAATTTAACAGATAAGTAGTAATTCAGCGACACAATCACGTTAGTACTCTTAGGGGCACAGATGCAGACACACCTACCAAGCAAGTTTCATATTCTGAGAATTTAGCTTGGGTCATGGTAGACCTCCGCCGCTGGCTCTCAAAGCAACAGTGCCCGCGTTCTACTGTCTGTTATCAGAGCCCAGCAGCACTGCAAACGAGACGAAGTTCTGACCTTCCTTAATCTGGTTCACACAGTCCAAGGACATACGGTGCCAGGGAAGTCGCGATTCTCTGTGGAGCTGAGGAAAGGTTCTGCAGGCTGCAGTGTGTGTTCTGGGTCTAGAATCTAGTATGTGCTATTCTTCGTCTCATTGTGAGAATTCATGGGTCTGCCAAGCAAGGGGTTATAAGCAGCACGGCCTTGTCTCCTTGTTTTCTCCAGAGCCCCGCAACTACGATGTTGTCTTCCGGTGTCCAAAATTAGTTTTAGGCTCTACTAGGATTCTCCAATCTAAGAAGAAGCTTTCAGTAGGTATATGGGTTAGGGAGGTTCTGGGAGAGGCAGAATTAGCAGAAAGGGGATTTATTTGAGGGCTTACGAGTCCCGGAGAGGGGTGGTCCAAGCGGAGGCTGCACGTGAGCCAGCTGAAGGGTGCAGTGGCTGCCCGGACCTGAGGGAGAGCACCCGCAGGGGACGGCGGGACAGTGGATGAGAGTCTGCCGCGGGTGGTCACTGTTGGAAGAGCGATGGGGAAGCAATGGGGCTGGAGCGCGTCTGTGATGGAGATGGGTGACGTGGAGACAGGAGCAAGCCGATGTCCGTCGGCAGACAGTGGCGAAGGCCAGAGCTTTCCCAAGAAAAGCTGTAACAACCTTTTTTCCTTCCTTCCTTTTTATTTAGTTCGAGCTTCCACAGGGGACCCCGTCACCCAGGGTGGGGGTCCTTCCCTCACTGCTAGCCCACAAGTCACTCACACACACCTGCAAGCGCTCACCTGGTGTTGCCTAGCTTCCTCATGTTGGCATAATCCTTTCAACAGTCACAGTGGAACGCCAGCAATTATTTCACTGAACTGGAAGTTGAGGTGACTGCTGGTACCGAGTCCTCATGCCTCTGAATAATCAGACAACGTGAGGCGTAACCGCACTGGCTCTGTGTGTGACGTAACTGATCTCGTATGTTTTGAGGTTTGTGGAGATTAAGGGAGATATCCGGGATAGTATTATTCTCTAGGAATAAAACTTTACATCCTTAACTTCATGAGAAAATGAAAGTCAGTGTCTCTACCTATATATTGATAGCTGCATCATATAGGTTGCAATTTACATGATATATGCTATTTCACAGGAAATAGCCTGTCTTCTCAGTCTAATAAACTCAGTGCATTTCCCCTCCTAGCTATAAGCGTGGAACCTGGGCAGCTAGGGCCTCCCTATGCTGTGAGCAGGGCTGTGGCTTGAGAGTTAAAGTGGCTGCCTCGTAGCAGCTCCAGTCCTCACAGGACTTCACTCCCCTCTCAAAAATGTCTTCCAGTTGGCTCAAGGAACTTCCACAACTCTGGTGTTTCGCGTGTAGTCGGGAATAATTCTTTGTCCTTCCTCTCTCAGTAAACATCTTGACTGCGAGCCACTGGGGAAACATACACCCGCTGGCAAAGAGCCCTTTGAAGATGCTGCCCTAGTAAGCACAGCTGTACTGTGGTGTTGGGTGCTCTGTGCACTGTGTTCCAAAGCTGTGCTCGTGAAGAATTTGGGAGAGTAATCTGTGATTCTTAGTGGATGTGATCCCTGGACAAAAAGTAGCTCTGTTGTGCTCAGAGCCTCATTTCGTGATATACTTCCTTTGGCAAGTCATCCTGATACTGCTCTCAGAGTAACCTGAGCCTATCCACCAGTACACACGTGGAGAAAATGGCACCGAATCCTGATCATTGTCCCAGTTTTGTCTGTCTTTATACCACAGGTGTCTTTATATTACTCTCTCTCCCTTTAGAGGAAAAATAAATTCCAAAACCAAACCAACCAAACCAACCAATCGACTGCAAAAAAAGAACAGCGAAGTCAAGCACAAGGGCCAGCTGCACACACGCGTACTCTGCAGTGATGCCCTCTGCTGTGTGCACACCAGGACTCTTGCTGAGTCTTCGCTGTCATGGGAGAATATCGTGATGTATTTATTAAGTTCACCTCGAGTAGATGAATGTTGAAAATGCATAAAATATCAGAAACTGGCTTTTGTTAGGCTATGTTTGCCTAATCAGCTCAATTCCCATCATATCTTGTTCCTTAAGTCTTCCCTATACATGTTTATTCTGTAAATGGAGCCGTACTGTAACATATTATTTTAGGCATGGGTATAAATACCAAAATTTTCAATATGCTAGCTTCCAGGAAAAGAAAGAAGCCCTTCTTTCTGGAGATCAGTTTATTCTTATTTTAAATTCTCATTTTTTTTTTAAACAGGGTCTCAGTCTGTAGTCCAGGCTGGTCCTGAATTCATTGTGTAGCTCAAGCTGGCCTCAAACACATAGCAAATCTCCTGCCTTAGCCTGCCACATGCTAGGATTACAGGCATGTGCCACCATGCACGACTTATGCAGTGCTGGGGAATTGAACTCAGGGCTTTGCGCTTGTTAGGCAAGTAGTCTACTCTCTGAGCTATTCCTCTAACCCCTTTATTTTGAATTTCAAAAATGTCAGAGAAGCACCTCTGAGATTCTTGCTGAAGACTGGGGTTAAAAGTTATATGACATATATATATATATATATATATATATATATATATATATATATTTGTTTAGAAGAACTATGAAAAGGGGAATGAACTCATAGTCAGCATGAGCTCTGAAGTAAGGAACATCTGAGTTCCGACTCCACTACTTGCTCATGCAGTCATGGAGCAAGGTTCATTGTGGGCCTCAGTTTCCTCCTTTGTAAACTGAATTTACTTCTCAGTGTTCAAGGGAGATGACGCGAATCGTCCCACGTCTCCAAGGGACTTCCGCAGATGTTCCTTCCTCCTACCTATTGCCTTTTCCCCCAGAATTAGCTCATTCTTCAGTGAATCTTCGCTGTATGAAATTTTAGGGCTGAAGGAAATAGGTCTTAATTTTCATTACCATGACGACAGAATCAGAGAAGTGCAAAATTTCCTCCTGAAACAGTGAGCAACTGTTAACAAAGTAGCACCTTTATAATTGGTGGCAAGTATGTGATTTCTTCCCCCCCCCCCCCCCCATCCTTGCTGGTTTTCCTCACCCTGTTTGTTTATTCTGAAGGAGGAAAGGAGAGGGGATGGAGAATGTTGACAGTGATATCTGCCACTTTCACATTTCCTACCCTGCTGCTGACAGAATATCATGGAAGGTTTTATTACTACCTGAAATTAGCCTTTTTCCTAATCAGTATCTACGTGTTTGCCAGATATCTGTAAGTCACAGTTAGGTTTTATCTATAAAATCTCAGGGAGTTATATGGTCACAAATCTTCCTTTTGCTATATAATAGGGCAATTTCCAAAAGGTATTTTGCAAATGAAAACGAGCAGATGTTAGTGAAAAGGACTGTTTGGAAATGCTTGCAGTTGGTTGAACTAAATTCTGTGATAATACACGTCACTCCCTCAGAGTTGTATGGTCTTGATCACCTAGCTAACCCACTAAAACTTGAGACTCTTAAACTCTTGACACGGATACAGAAAGCACTTAATCATTGTTAATCATCATACATCATACATCATACCCTTCTGTTGGAGTTGCATGCTTTACTGAAGACTGAAGTTGAGATCTTTTCTTTCAGATAAATAAACATTGTCATTTTCAGTATGTCACTCAGTAAAAACCGTTTTAAAACAATATTTTTTCTGCTTAAAATTCATTAAAAAAGAGTTGGTTTGAAACCCTGAGTAGTTCGGCACAGATCAGTAAAGAAATTATTTCCTGAAAATTTCTTATGAGAAGAATTGAGTGACGTAGAAATGTGTCACCAGCAAAATTATTTTCTTCTTATTGATAAAGGACCAGTCTAGATAGGGAAGTCAGGCAGCTTGCATGCCAATATGAAATGGCAGAATGCTTTTTTTTTTTTTTGGCTTTTGATAAGGTACTTGGGGCAGAAAATAATTTTTCTCTTATTAAATTATGTAGAGTCATTTATTAGATAATGAAGACATCAACAAGGAGTGACAAGAATGAAGGTGTACCCTAGGGTGCTGGCTGCTCACCTGATGCCCATTTTCTCCTTCAGGTTCTATGACAAGACCGATTTTCAAAGAGACAATAATGCACTCCACTTAGGCAAAACTATATGACATTTCCCCCAAAGAACTGGATGAGAGACACCATTTGAGGCCAATGACAAAAAAAGAATAAAATAAAAAAAAAATAAAAAGGGAGACTTTAGGGTCAGAACTTCTGTAAATTCTTCTTTCTTTCTGTTTTTGTTCCCTTCCCCATGTCATATTTTTTATTAGTGTGTGTTTGCAGAACATTTAGTTACAGCCAAGTTGGGAAACTGGCGCATACACATATCCCATCTGAGAACACTTCTTAAAAAGATAGTGACCATTGCAGGTGTGTCTTTCCTGGTCTAGGGGCTTCCATTATTTCCTGAATGAAACATGACAGGTATGGTGCATAGGAGTCCATTTGTCTTACGGCAATGAAGGAAGGCCAAGAAAATTACAGGTGCTCCAGCTGGACCTTTGTCTTGCATTATTTCTTTGAAGAGGTCAGTAATATTTCAGGTCGGAGTGGTTGTTCATGAGAACCTACTGGAAATATTTTAGAAATCTAAATGTTGAGATGTTTGCAGGTAGAAAGTGAGACTGTGGCAGGCACCAGTGCTCCTATGGCAAAAGCCAGGTGTGTATTGTCAGGTCAGGAGATGACGAATGAAGATCAGTCTGTTTCTTTCCTGGGATCTTTGACTTAGGCAGAGGGACTGTGATGAGAGAAAAAGACATGAATTCAGGTTTTGATGGTCACACAGGAATAAACTGAAGAAAGGAACTGGGGCTTCTTGTGGCACGGTCCTGTGATTCCAGCATTTTGGGAGTGAGAAGACCTAACTATATCATCATAAAGCTATGGCAAGCCAAGCTGTAATGGGTAGGTGATGACACCCAAAAAGATAGATCCTTGTCCTGATCCCTGGACCTTGGGAATGTTATGTCATTGGGAAAGAGGACCTTTGCAGATACAATTAATTAAGGAATTTTTGAGATGAGAAGATTATTAGGACCATCGAGTTCAGGTGTCTCCCATAGCCGCTTCATGCTTGTTGCACCACAGAGAGACTGAGACTGATGGCACCAATAATTAGAAGGGATATTATTTGTTATGGATATTATAGACATTAGGATTTAGTAAGAGACTATTAAGAACAAATTTGCACCAACACATTTTGATAAATTTGGATGAAATGTATCTATATCTCTATTTATCTATCCATCATCTATCTATATCTTAAAATACATTCAATGAAAGCTGACAGAAGAACTAAAAAAAGTTTTTTAAAAGTTGTTCCTTGGGAAAAAAGCTCTCATAAAAATTCCATATTTGATGAATAATAATTTTGATTATAAAACTTAATGAGGAAATTACAAAACAAACAGAAAAAGATTACATACAGTCTTATGAAAGTAAGTGAATTTAAAAAATGAAATCCAGTTCTATGTAAAAAGTGTAGTATACTAAACCAGGCTTGCCAGTACACACCTAAAATTCCAGCACCCCAGGACCCTGAGGCAGGAGGATCATGAGCTTGAGTCCACTCTGGGCAACTTAGTGACTTAGTAGGACCAGCCTTGAAATAAGGAATGAAAAGCGGGCAACCCACTTCCGACCCACTCCCTGACTGTCAGCATCAGCTTCTTGCCCCTCTGTCCTTTGGTTCTCAGTGAAGACCTGTTCTACTTATTCTTAAAAAATAAAGAAATAAATGATAGCTTAGTTACTTTCTTGTTGCTGGGACAAAATGCCCAACATCCACAGCTGCAGGGAGGAAAGATTTATTTTATCTCACAGCTTCCTAAGATCACAGTTTGTGCACAAGTGGGAGACCAGAAAATGGTGGAATCCCCTTCATGGGGTCAGGGCTGGAGCTGGAGAAAAATTCCTCATGGCATGGCAGCGCAGAGCCGAGTCTGGAGGAAGAGCAGAACCTGCACACGCTCCTCCCGGTCAAGCCCCAAGCACCCAACCTCTCCTCCAGGCCCCACCGCCCAACGGTCCACAGTATCCCTAAGTCCTGGAGGCTTTTGTGGGACACTCCAGATCCAAACCACAATAAATGAATCAATCAATAAATAAAAAATGAAAAAAGTGAGAGATGTAGCTCAGTGTGATGGCCCTGTATTCTACCTCCAATACCACCATCACTACCACCACACACACACACACACACACACACACACACACACACACACACACAGGGGTATTATCATCTCATCAAATACAGAAAATTTTACACTGTAAAAATTTTAGGACATTTTAATGATTTTTTTTTTTTTTTGAGACAGGGTCTTGCTCTGTAGCCCAGGCTGGTCCTGAACTCACTATGGAGGCCAGGCTGGTCTTGGACTCATGGCAATCCTCCTGTCTCAGCCTCCCAAGTGCTGGGATTACAGGAGTGTGCCACCACGCCCCGCTTATGTGGTGCTGGGGAAATCAACTCGGGTACTTAGCGCTTGGCACAGTACTTGCTAAGCAAGCGCTTTAACCGCACAGCCATTCCTCCAGCCCCTTAATTATTTTTTTTAAATTTGGAAAACTTGAAACAAAATGACATTTTATTTCGATAAAAATATCCAATTAAAAACCTTTAGGAGACACAATAATAAATGATGACATTTTAAAAATTAAAAAAAATGGTATAAAAAGTTCACATAACATGAAATTTAACATTTTTTTTTTTGTAAATACATGAACTCCAAATTCTGTAACACATCAGAACCATGGGGTTTGGGCAGTTAGCGTCTGCGTCCACCTCTTTTTCAGAGGTGTCCACTCCTTTTCTATCTGACCTTTGCCTCTCTTTCTACGCTGCCATTCATGTTCGGACCTTTTTATGTTACTATTTTTGTGCATTTCATAAGTGGGGCACCCATCTATAGTCAGTCTTTTGTGCTTGGTCCATTTCACTGAGCATTATTGACTCTCGGAGGCCCCGTTTTTGTTCAAATGCTTCATATCTGCCTTTTTTAATGGCTGCATTGTATTCCATTGTGTACAGGTACCACATCTTTAACCATTCCTGGATGGATGGGTAGATAGGTTGCTTCCAGGATTTGGCTATTATTAATTGTGCTGCTATAAACATAGACATGCATGTGTCTCTTTGGCATGTTGACTTTCTTTCTTTCGGGAATATGACCAGTTGGGCAGTAGATGAATCAAGTATTTAAACCTGTGTCATTTAGATTAGATCTGGGTCAGGAAAACCTGCTACCTACACTTCCGTTCAACATCTCTGGAGGCATTAGGATGCTCAGTAAAGCAAGTGAGGGAGTGATGAAGGGGAGGTCATGGACATACTTTTAGATGAGGTGATTATGTGTATCAATCATTAAGAAGAATCTGCAGATGAACTACTGGAATGAATAAAAAATATTAGTAAGATAATCAGAAATATACTTGTATAATTTTTTCTATATGCTTAACAGCCAATAGAAAACAAAATTTGAAACACAAAACCATTTACAATACTGTGAAAAGACATTGCATAGCTAGGAATTAATTGTAACTAAAAATGAATAAAACACTATAACATTATTGTAAGAAATGAAAGAAAAGCAAAGCAATTCAATTGATTTGTTCTGTTCTTCGGTTGGAGATATAGAATCATAAAATTGTTTCTTTTAAAGTAACCTGTGGTTTCAACACAAAAACTGTGAAAATCCTAGAAATTTTATTTCAGAAATTAAGGTAGTGATTCAAAAGTTCACATGGAATTGCAAAGGACCAATTGAAACCAACACAATTTTAAGAGGGAGAAAGAACTCACGGAATTTATCCTACCAGATATGATTATTATACTCCTGGAATGATGAGAGGAATGTAATACTAGGATTATAACAGAGAAATTGGCTAGGGAAATTGGTAGAAAATTCCTACATATATTTAATCATCTCATTGATAACTAAGGTTATACTGCAGTTTATTAAGGAAATGCCTATTAATAAATGATTACCCAGGTTACCTGGTTATCCTTACCTCACATCACTTACAGAAATTAAACACATATGGACTCACAAATGCACATAAAAAGTGAAACAACAAAGTTTTTAGAAGAAAACATAGAAGACCATCTTTATGATCCTGTGCCCGCGATTTTGTTGTAGTCTGTCCTGTGCCCGAGATTTTTTGTACTCCTCCAGCTCAGCGGTTCTCTTGACATTTTAGTCTCCCCTCCCTTCTTTCAATGGAGTGCCCTGTACCACCGCCATGGAGTAGATGCGGTAATGTACTAACCATCTGCCAAAATGCAACAATGCCTCTATGAGCAAACTACAGGAAGAGGACCTCAGATTTGACCTCTTGTACATCTGTCTCTCTCCACTGTTTCTTCTTTGAAAAGTTTTCCTTCCCTTCTGGTCGGTATTTGAATTTCATTTATGTAATATCCTCTAACTCATCTTCAGGATGACTTGTAATGTAATGCTGTTGTGTGAATTTATCTGACACTCTGGGAGGTGGAGGCGAGAGGATCACAAATTTCATCGCAGCCTGGGCAACTTACCAATGTGGTAAGACCATGTCTCAAAAAAAATTAGACTGGAGATTTAGTTGTGTTAAGATTAAATAAAATAAAATGAAAAAATGAGCTATTCAAACAAACTAGAAATAGTATAAAAGAGCAATAATAGAAGTCTTTCTCCTTTTTTGAAGCCTGCTTAAAGGAAAGTCATGTTATTTCTTTATTTATTTTTGACACAGCCCTGTAGTACAAGCTGGCCTTAAACTCACTGCAATCCTTCTGCCTCCTGAGTGCTGGGGATTACAGGTGTGCACCACCATGCCCAGCTTATGTGGTGCTGGTGAATTGAACACAGGGCCTTATGCTTGTTAGACAAGTACTTTAGCTGCTTAACTATGCCCCCAGCCCCTTTAAGAAAGTCATCTTGAATAGACAAAGAAGTAATTATTTTTTCTCAAAGTAGAGGAACAACTTTTATTTCTGGGTATCTGTTCTATTTATACTTTTGTACAAAACTCATGACTTGATTTCAAAGAGGAAACACTGAAGGAAAATGGGATTTACCAGGGGGAATTAAAAATGCATAGTTTTCTTTTGAAATACACTTATTGCCTATGCTATAAATTACCCATTCCCTCTTTGCCCAGTCAACCTTCAACCTCGGTACAAAAAATCATGTCTTCGGGGAACTCTTTCCATATCACTCTGGTTATGTCAAATTATTCTGCTACAGGCCCCTTTCCAACCTGGTATTTTCCTTCATAGTACTTGTCACAGTTGCAAGATTATATGATAAATTTCTGTCTTTTCTACTAAACTAGAGGTTTCCTAGGGCCAAAGATAGGTTTTTGATACCTTAATGTGTCATCAGTACCTTGGACAGGGCCTGGGAGAGTGATACAGTTTCAACAACTACCACAAAACTTTAATATAGTGTACACCATCTCTAATGAGAATTAACACATAATTAAATTGACATTTGTCCCTGTCCTGTGTTCCACCTTTTCTGGTGAAGGAGGTGGGTGGAAGCACTTACTTTCTAAGGAGGATGCACTGGGGTGAATGAAGCTAACAGTAGTCTCCAACCTTTTGCCACCAGGGACTCGTGTAGTTGAAGACCACTCTCCCAAAGACTGGGTGGGGATGGGGTGGTACTTGTTATGCTGTAGGTTGTTGACATGGTGTGCAGCAACAGGAGGGGAGCGGGGAGTGGAGGTTGACCCCTTGACGATCAGACAGGAGGCAGAGCTTGATTTGCTGCTCCCTTCCTGCTCTATGCTCATGTATTTTGGCTGCCTGGTCCTTCCATGGCCACAGACAAATACTCGTCCAAGGCCCAAGGGTTGATGACTTCTGAGTTAGAAGTTTAAGTGGTAAACCTGCCACTTAAAGCATAGACTGACTTCCTGTATATCGTCGCCCAATATTCTTATATCAAGTTGATGAAGCAAGTAGCTATAATACTTATTGTTCTTCATGTCTCTGGAGCTTCCCTGGAAACACTTATCAACACAGAACCCAGAAACACTCTCATCAGTGGGAATGGGAACAGATAAGGCTCCTGCGACAGCACCTGGGAGCTCCTGATCATCTATGTAGTCATTAACCCAGTCGGTTTGTAACTTCACACTATGCGCCTGCACATTTCACATGATGTGCCTGTTTAGTTTCCACTTATAGCAGAATTTTCTATGATTGCTGAGTTCAAAGACTTCCTGAGAGCTGTGCCCACTCACTAATGGGAGAAGCACAGGGTAGAAGCTGGTTGTGAGGTAAAATGTTTGTTAAAGCAACACTTCCTGTAGCCTCTATTTCAAAGACTTTGGGAGAGGTTTTATCAGTTTGTTCTCTGAAGATATCTTCATCCCAAGTATTAAATGAACTCAAATATTTGCTGTTGGCTGCAAAATACAATGCCATGAAAAGTTGTAGGTAGAAATGCCAAGGTTACAAAAATTCTATATTTTGTCCTCATGATGGCAGACTTTCAAGTGATATCAGTTCTACTAAGAATGGTAATAATGGCACTAACAGCAGTCACTAGGATGACTAACAGCCTGGCACTGCACTGGGCATTTTCACACATAGCAACTCAGTGACCTAATAACAACCTGTGCAATAGGAATTGTATTCCATTTTAATAAATGTTGTAGTTGAGGCATAGAGAGGGTAAGGGACTTTCAAGAGCAATAAAAATACATAGCACAGTTGCAACTGAGAAAACCTTTTATCATTTAGATGTTCAAGCACAAAAGCTTTGTTTTTTTTTTTATTCTAGACATCAAGAAAAAAGATATAGGTATCTGCAGAAGTCTCCAGGACAAGAAATGTAGTGTTGACATGATTTTGATATGCAATTTGAAATAGTTGAATACTAAAAAATTCACAGGAAACTTGAATCTTAGAGAAGTGTGTGTGTGTGTGTGTGTGTGTGTGTGTGTGTGTGTGTGTATTCTTAAAGATAGTCTGTTAGCTTGGGTTCCCTTGGAAATATGTTCTAAGTCCAAGGCTAACATACAATTTATTTCAGAAAGAACTCCAGGGAGCAGGAATAATTGGCAGGGGAAGTGAGTAGGAAAGAGGAAGAGCCAATTGAAGACACATTTGGGGTTGGTTGGCTGTTGATCATGCCAGAATCTTGGGGAGCTGTAGGAAATGTGGATAGAAACCATGAAGTAGAGAATGCGAGGATGAAGGATTCCCTGTTGACTCTCGTTCCACACTGGTCGAGGGTTGGTATCTCTGTGCTTCTTTGGTTGCCACACCAGTGTCACCATTTTCTGGTCAGTGTATCAGCAGTGTCAGGCTATCCTGAGCAGGAACGGAGGCCCTTGGCGAGTGTCAAGGCAAAGCAAGACAGTGAACAGCTGAGGCTGAGAAAACCTGGAATTGTGCTGCAATACCATGAATGGAATTCATGGTATAAATAGGTATAAATATGTGAGTTTTGGTAATAATTGTGATGGAGTGTAAATGAATCTTTTTTTTTCTAAAATTATATTAAGACTGTGAGTGAGACTTCCAATCAAGATGGTGGCAGAGTAGGAACCCTAGAACAGCTATCCCTAAAGAAATTAAAAAAAAAAAAGTACAAGCAGAATCTATAGAGCAGGGCAATCATGAGCTGGAGAAGCCCCATGTGGGGCCCTCCTGCGGCAGCAGTGTGAGCCTGGGAAGGCGACTCCCAGACAAGTGGCAGTGAGCTCCTCCCCTCTAACCAGGAGAGAAGAGGTCTGTGGCCAGGGGTCCATGGTTTGCACAAAGCTGCAGAGGTGAGCAGACTGCAAATTTCCCATCCCATGTAACTCAAGTAACAGAGTAACAGCAGACCATGAAGAGCCCTCAGAGCAGGCAATGGGAGGGACTAGCACTGACAGGGAAGGAGCTAGGACAATGCGAGGGGAGCCCAGACAGCCGCACGCTCCCAGCTGTGCCCACACCACCCTGACCAGAGAGGAGCATCAAAAAGGAGAGAGAGATAGGAGTCCCCACAAAGGAAGAGACAGTGGGGAATTCAGTATTTCATGCAACAGGAGCAAAAAAATAAGCAGGGGTAGCTATATTAGTTTCAGACACAACAGATTTCAAAACAAAACAGATCGATCACTATATACTGGTTAAGGGAACAATAGAACAGGAAGAATTCACAGTCATCAATATATATGCTCCCAACTCTGGAGCACCCAATTATGTAAACCAAAAATTATAAGATCTGAAAGGTGATATAAGCCTCAATACAATTATAGCAGGAGACTTTAATACTTCACTGTCACAGATAGAACAACCAGACAGAAAATCCACAAAGATATACAACAGTTAAATGACACTATAGAAAACTTGGACCTAACAGATATTTACAGAATGTTCCACCCAACATCAACAGAAAGCATGTTCTTCTCAGCAGCACATGGAATATTTTCTAAAATAGACCATACTTTAGGTCATAAGTCATGCTTAAATCAATACAAATAATTCAATATATACTTTCAAATCATAGTGGAATTAAACTGTAACTTCACAGCAAAAGAAACAGAAGAGACTAAACAACTTACTACTGACCAAACAATGGGTCACAGAAGAAATCAAAGAAGAAACCAAAAACTTCATAGAGTTAAATGATGAAGGAAGTACATCATATCAAAATCTATGAGATACAATAAAAGCAGTACTTAGAGGGAAATTCACAGCCATAAATGCACACATCAAAAGAACAGAACAGTCACAAATAAACACGCTAATGATGCATCTTAAAGCCCCAGAGAAACAAGAACAATCTAAGCCAAAGAGCAGTAGAAGAAAAAAAATCATAAAGAACAGATCTGAAATTAATGAAATTGAAATTAAAATGACAATAAAAAGATTAATGAATCAAAGAGCAGGTTCTTTGAAAGAATAAACAAGATCGACAAACCTCTAGCTCAATTCACCAAAAGAAGGAAAAAAAGAGCACAGATTGATTAATGCACTTAGGAATGAAAAGGATGAAATTGCAACCAATTCTGCAGAAATTCAGAATATTGCAAGAAATTATTTTGAACGCCATTATTCTAATGAGTTGGAGAATTGGGAAGAAATGGATGACTTTTCTAGACACACGCAAAATACCAAAATTGAAGGAAGAAGACATAAAAATCTTGAATAATCCCATTATACACACAAAAATTGAAACAGTAATATACTCTCTGCCTATAAATAAAAGCCCAGGATCAGTTGGAATCACAGCAGAATATTTTCAGTATTTCAGGGAAGAAATAACTTCATTTTTTCAAACTGTTCCGAGAAGTTGAAAGAGAAGGAATACTACCAAACTCATTTCAAACTCATTTAGTCCCAAAACCAGAGAAAGACTTAACCAGGAAGGAAAATTATAGACTAATATTCTTAATGAATACAGATGCAAAAATGCTTAATAAGATTCTGCTAAATAGAATTCAGCAGGTAATCAGAAAGATCATACACTATGATCAAATGGGCTTCATTCCTGGGATGCAAGGCTGGTTCAACATACATAAAACAATCAGTGTAATACACTACATCAACAAAAGCAAAAACAAAAACTACATGATCATCTCAGCTGATGCAGAAAAAGCCTTTGATAAAGTTCAACACCTTTGTATGATAAAAAACTGAGAAAAATACATATAGAAGGACCCTATCACAAACTCATAAAGCCATATATGCCAAGCCTACTGCAAATATCATAGTAAATGAAGAAAATTTGAAAGCTTTCCCTCTTAAATCAGAAACTTGACAAGGCTATCCACTTTCACCACTCTTATTCAACATAGTCCTTGACACACTTGTCATAGCAATCAGGCAATAAATGAAATAAAGGTAATTTTCATCAGAAAGGCGGGAGTCAAACTATCCTTATTTGCAGGTGATAATGATTATCTACACAGAAGACTCTCAAAGCTCTACTATGAAACTCTTAGAAATAATAAATTCAGCAGGCTCAAAATCAATATTAGGGAACCAGGACCCTTCCTCTACACCAACAATGAACTCACTGAGAAAGACCTCAGAATAATCATTAGCCCAGCAAAAAATTAAATGCCTAGGAGTATACCTAACAATGGAAGTGAAGGACTTTTATAAAGAAAACTACATTACCCTGGAGAAGGAAGTTATAGGAGACATTAGAAAATGGAAAGACATCCCCCGTGTTTGGGTAGGTAGAATCAATATAGTCAAAATGACTATAGATATACAGATTCAACGCAATTCCTATCAAAATACCAACAATATTTTTCATAGGACTTGAAAAATAACCCTTAAATTCATATGAAACCAAAGGAGACCTGTAAAAGCCAAAGCAATCCTGAGTAACAAGACTAAGGCAGGAGGCATTACAACTCTAGTCATCAAGCTGTACTATAAAGCAATAGTTGTAAAAACAATATGGTACTGGCACAAAAACAGACAGATAGACCAGTGGAACACAATTGAGGATGAAGAGACAAACTCAGATACCCTCAGCTACCTAATCTTCAATAAAGGAGCCAAAGCATACATTAGAAAAAGGACAGCCTCTTCAACAAATGGTGTTGGGAAAATTGCATATCCACATGCAGAAGAATGAATATAGACACACACCTCTCACCATGCACCAAAATTAAACCGAAGTGGATCAACACCCTAGATATTAAAACTGAAACACTGAATCTCCTAGTAGACAAGGCAAATATCTAAAGGACATAGGTGTAGGCAAGGACTTTCTTAATTAGACACCAAAAGCAAAAGAAATAGTTCCCAGAATTAACAAATGGGATTATGAGAAAATAAAAAGTTTCTGCAAGACAAAGGAAATTATCAACAGTGTAAAAAGAGAACCGATAGATTGGGAAAAAATATTCACCACCAATAGCACAGACAGGAGGCTCTTGATCACAATATACAGGGAAATGAAGAAAAGTAAGCCCCTCAAAATCCAAGATCCAATTGAAAATGGGCAAAAGAAGTGAACAGACAGTTCTCAGACGAAGAAGTTCAAATGGCCAATAAATACATGAAAAGTTAACTTCCTTAGCCATTAGAAAAATGTAAACACTAAGAACATGCATCACTAAGATACCATCTAACTCCAGAATACAAGCAGCAATCGGTGCTGGCAAAGCTATGGGGAAAAAGGAGCCCTTCTGCACTGCTGGTGAGAATGAGAATGTAAACTGGTACAACCATAGAAAGCAGTATGGAAGTCTCTCAAAAGACTGGAAATAATTATCCCCTTTGATCCAGTGCTACCTCTTCTGGGAATTTTCCCAAAAGAATTAAAAACAACATATAACACAGGTACATGTATACCCATGTTCATAGCAGCACAACTAACAATAGCTAAAATATGGAAAACACCAAATTATCCATCAAGAGACCAATGGATACACAAATTGTGGTGTTTATACACAATGGAATACTACTTATCTATAAAGTCAGATAAGTTGGAGGCTTTTGTAGGTAGATGGAGGCAACCTGAGACTGTCGTACTTAGTGAATTGAGTCAGAAGCAGAAGGTAAAATATCAGATGGTCTCCCTGATATGAGAAACCCAGACAACAATTATTTCATAGAATTTAATGTAGAAAATAATGGGAACAGGGGGGTGTAGTTGGAGGGTCGAAGAGGGAGAGGAGAAGGATTTGTAACTATGCCGTGATATGTATGTGCACAAAATACTGATGATCAATGTAAACTTTATGTATTGCACTTATACATATCAATAAAATGGGAAGAAAAACCTGTGATCCACTGTATGGAAATGAAAACATCTCTTTGGCCATCTACTATTTTCTTCATTGTGTTAACATAGAAACATAGCATAGCTTGATGTTTTTAAGTTTTAATTTGTATGGGTTATTACTGATTTTACTATCAAGAGCATATGAAATCTGATATTGTTCAGTTAGTCTTTTAAATTCCCTAAATATAAAAATTCAGATGAAATTTTAAGAGAGTGGTATGTATTTAATTAGGTAAGTTTATCTCTTAAGAAAGGGTGCTCATTCAGTGATGCAGAACTCAGGCTAAAATCCAAGCAAACATGACTTACTGTATTAAAGAACAGCCAAAAGATAAGTTTCAAAATGTCAGTCAGATCCAAACTGTCAACTGAAATAGAGGTTAAGAGGAGAGAGAACACTGGCCTCCGAGCCAGGAAACTTGGCTTTTACTCTTTGGACTGTTTGATTTTGGCTATGCAGTTTAAAGCTCTTGTGGATCTCAGGTTTTTTTTTTCCCCCTAAAATCTGGAAAAATGAGGCAGAACTACTAATAGCACAGAACTGTTGTGAGAATTTGAATGAGACGATGTATGTTAAGCCACACAAATAGTTTCAGTGTCTAGAATCTAGTAAGTATGCTGTAAATATCTGTTGAATTTAAATCTGAATATAGGTCCTGTGCTGGCCCTGATTCCCACTCTGGTCACATACACCGTCAGATCGGAGGCCATCTTTCCACAGTCCCCTAGTTCTCCTCATGCCTGCTTGTTGCCTTCTGAGTGCTTCCTATGCTTGGTCCTTCAGAAAGTTTCCTGTGATGACAAGAGACCATCAGAAGAAGTAAGATGATCAAGTTCGACCCTCCTCACTTTCTTTGAAGTGTGAGTTAATCGGAGCCCTTCACCTCCTGAAAAGACAAGAACCTCAGAGCAATTTCATCCTACAGACAATGTCCAAAATGTTGGGTAGCTCGTAGAAAAGACGAGAAGCCCACCGAGCCAGAGCACAAGGAACAACAGGCGGAGATGAAGGAGCCACAATGACACCACAGGACTATGCCCCTCCTGCTTGTTCACTGGACACTCCTGATACCAATACTGTTGGCCCTGGGCACTGGGTGCCACCTTGCTTCTGGTCAATGGGCAGTGGAATGGATTCTCCCTTGTCCTTTTTTTTCCATCGTATTTCTTTCTCTTTATCCTTTCCTTATTTCTGAATTTGAATGACACTGGCTTAAAACTTGCCGTTTCAGAGGTGAGCCTTTCCAGTTGACTAAATCTTATGTTATATGACGGCACACTGGTTGCCCAGAGGTGGGGAAGCAATTCTTGCTCTGCTTTCCACTAAGAATCAAACCCTGGATATCTCTCTAAATATTAGAAGAGGGTCATCAGTTAAGAAAATGGTTAGCAGTAAAAATATATTCACCAAATCCTCACTTCGGATGCCCTCTAAGAATACCTGCATCCTTATTTTAGCTGACGTCACTCAATTCTTCCACCCTAGGAGACAACTCACACTATTGTGAGTTATCTTTCCAGAATTTAGTCTAGTGTTCGGAAGCTATTCTTCTAATTGGGTTGTTCTCCTGTTTTGGTTCTTGGTATTTTTTAGTTTGTGGAATAGCTGTAAAGTTGTCTGCCACCATCATAATCTAAATAAAATAGTGAGGTAGAGGGAAAGAAGCAGAAAAACTGGTTAGAATTATGAATATCTAAATGATACAGTAACAAGGAACGAGACAGTGACAGAGGCGCAGACCTTATTTCTAGAACTGATTATGAGGTCTTCGCCATTTCAACCCTGCGCCATCAAGAGATCCTTTGTCTTAAGCACACTCTTACAGAATATGTGAATTTGGTTCTGGCCATGAGCCCAGACTTAGGAGTTAAGTGTGTTATCTTCTTTCTTCAAGCAATGTAGTGTCGTGAAAAGGAATCAACCACTCCACAGTTTTTCATCCTGGTTTTTACTATTCTCTGAAGTGGCAGCCAGATTTCTCGAAGTCCTCAGTGTTCTTTCAGTGAACACGTAATGAAATGACTGTACACATCCTTTTTTTTTTCATTCTAATGTGGATAAATTATATTGATTTCAAATGTTCAACTAATGTTATAGTTTTAAAATAAATCCAGTTGATGCAATGCCATTTACTATTTGGATTTGGTTTGCAAACATTTATTTGCATCTTATTACCTGTTTTTCTTTCTTCCATTATCTTTCTAAATATTTGGTATCTAATATGCTAACATCACAAAATCAATCTTCTTTTTCTCTAGTTTTTGAAAGCCTTTGAAACAGATTTTTTTTTATTTCCTAAAAATGTGGTAAAATGAGGCAATTATCTGGATTTGGAGTTTTATCTTTTGGAAAAGTTTAAGCTGTTGTTTCAATTACTTTAATTGTATGTGACTATGCAAATTTCTTCTAGTTGAGCAAGTGTTGGCTAATTGTATTTTCCTAGAATTTTATTCATTTCTTCCAAGTTTTCAAATTTATTGGTATTATCTGAGATCTTTTTTTTTCCTCATTTTAAATTTTAATCAGTCTCACTAGAATTTGGTTAACTTAACCTTTTCAAGGTACCAACTCTGACTACGTTGATCTATATTATGTTTCCTTCATATTTTATTCATTTTCCATTTATTAATTTCCTTCTTTTCCTCCATTGTGCATATTATATTGTATTGCCAAATTCTTAAGCTACATAGTAATTTTGTTTTTGTGAGACATGGTCTCATTCTATAGTCTAGGCTGGTCCTGAACTCACTATGTAGCCCGAGCTGGCCTCAAAACTCAAACTCACAGCAATTTTCCTGCCTCAGCCTACTGAGTACTGGAATTACAGGTGAGTGCAACCATGCCTAGCTTCTGTGGTGCTGGGGGATTGAACTCATGGTCTTGTACTTGGTTGGTGAGCACTCTAATAGCTGTGCTATTCCTCCAGCCCAGTAATTTATTTTTGATGAGGCTTTTGTCTTTTCTAATATAAACATATAAGGCTGTAAATTTCCTTTAAGTATCCACTTTAGCTTCATTTTGCAGGCTTTGATATATTTTCATTTTTCTAAATAGATTTTAATTTTTTAAAGATTTTTTGATTTTGAATTATTTAGAAGTACCTTTCTTAATATTCCAGTGCACCCACATTTATTGTATCTGCCTTAACGTCATTGTGGTTAGAGAGTGTTTTCTCAATATTTTCACGCCCACAATTTCTTGAGGTTGGCTTCCATTCGTTGACTCATCTTTCCCGAAGATTTACTCAGTATCTCCTATAGGTCACATGGTGTGAAAGAGATTCACCAGTGAATAAATGAGATCAAAATTCCTGCCCTCATCGACTGTAGAGGGCAAAGCAGGTAGTAAATTACTAAGCAAAATAATAGATTACACTACTGATGGAGTACACTAAACATACAATAAAGGATTGAAAATGTGTTATAAATTTTAAATTTTAGCTGGAATGGTTAGCTAAGTCCTCATTTGAGGTGACTTAAAAGACTATAAAAATGAAAGGCCCAGCTATGCAGAAATCTTGGGAAGGACAATTTCGGCAGTCCAGAGGCAAACTTGTTCCTGCTTGTTTGAGAGATGTTGACTTCACTGTACTGGGAGCAGAGTGAGTGAGGGAAAAAATAGAAGAGGTGACAGAAGCAGTGATGGGGGCCTGGCTCTCCCGAGGAGGGCTTCCTGGAAAGCAGAATGTGGGCCTCCCAGGGGGCCTGCTTCCCGGGCCCCAGGACCTGTGAATGTGTTACCTCGTATGACAGACAGGAGAAATAAGGGTTGCAGACGGTTGCTATGCGGTTGACCTGGAAAACAGGAGATTATCCTGGCTTATCTAAGTGGGCCCAATATCATCCCAAGGATCCTTGAATGTGGACAGGAGGCAGAAGAGAGTCAGAGAGATAAATATCGGAGAGGGGCTGTCTCAGCTTTAGAGATGGAGAAAGGAGCCCCGGAGCCACAGAAGGAAGGCGGCTGTGCTGGCAAATGTATGGAAATGGATTCTCCCTGGAGCCTCTTAAAGAACACAGCCCTGTGACACCCTGAGTTTAGCATATTTGCGGCTTCTGATCTCCAGCGCTGTAGGCAAATACACTTGTGTTGATTTATGCTACTGTTTGAAGTAATTTGCTATAGTAGCAATAAAAAAATAACATAAGCCTTGTCTTAGGCAGTAAGGAATTTTACTTTCCTTGTGAGGGGGAAGCCAGTAGAAAGGCTGGGGTAGCAGCCTGATCAGTCATTCTGGAATATACTCTGGAAGATTAATGTTTTTATGTTTTATTCAGAGATCATCAATTCATTTAATATTTTTTTAAAAAACCTTTAAAAAAACTGTCTATAGACTGCAAAGAAATTGAAGTCTAAACTTTAAACTTCTGTGAAAAATTCATCATAATTGAAAACACTGAGAAAACTGGTTGCTTATACCTCAACATACAAAACTAACTGATAAGAGTTCGAAGTAGTTTAGTTTAGGAAAAACTGGTAAAGAGACCTTGAGAACATTTAAAATGTGTTTCCCTTGGGTTGGGGGATTGACTCAGGGTAGAGCTTGTGTACAATGCACAAGGCCTTGGGTTTGTTCTTCAGCACTGCTTGAAGAAGAAAAGTCTTGGTTTTTTTTTTTCCGTGTCAGAAGACATTACACACAATTTTTTTTAGGGAACATACAAAATATTACTTATGTCACTGCCCCATCAAGTCCTAAAAACATAACTGTTTGTTTAAAAATTGCCACTGGAATAATTTCAATAACAACTTGGTACACAATGTGCTCTTCTTGGAGAAAAACTTTACTGAAAATGAAAGAGTTTTAAGAAAAAGAGGCAATTTGTCCCGTAATGGATGAAAATTTTACAAAATGTCCTTTCAACAATGTTCATATCAGTGCTAAGAGCTGGGCCACGGGGAAGGTGACGGAGACTGCTATCTGCCTGTGTGCCCATCCTACCTAGCAAGCATTGCCAAAGGTCTTGGGAGACACAGGCATAAGAGGGAATTATCTATTGATATCCCTTGCTTAAAAGTGACTCCAAATCTGAGAGAGATGTTTTAAAATATTAAACTGTCTATTTATGTCAAAATACACTACTTGGTTTGCTTCGTGCCTTGCTCAGATTATTTTCATTATTTTTGTTTCTAATCTTGAATTGTTATTTTAGACCTTTCGTATGTACTTCACAAGGGGAATGGGGAAGAAGTCCTCCCAAAGTTTACTTCTCAAAGGACTAAACTCTGCCCTAGACAGTATCTGGATCAAGCAGCTGGGTTTAAATAGTTATAGAATGAGTTGTTGGCCCAATTAAGGTCCAAAAAGATCTTTCCTAACTTCAATAATGATGTAGATAAACACCTCCCAAAACCTAAACATAGTTAACCATTAATTCATAAATACGAACGAAGAGAGAATTGAGGTATTAATAACTTAAAATGGCTAATTCAAAAATAACTTACATTTAGCTTTGGGAAGACTTATAATTCTATAATTTTTCTTTCTTATGTTTCTTCTGAGCTAACAATAAAATTAATTTTCCTTTTTTTGGGGGACAAGGTATCATTCTCCAGCCCAGGCTGGTTCTAAACTCACTATGAACTAGTCCAGGCTGGCCTTGGACTCACAGTCATCCTCCTGCCTCAGCCTCCCAAATGCTGGGATTACAGGTGTGTGCCATCATGCAAGGCCTTATGAGGTGCTGAAGAATCAAACTCAGGGCCTTGGGCATGCTAGGCAAATTTTTCATTGATTCATTCATTCTTCTTCTTCTTCTTCTTCTTCTTCTTCTTCTTCTTCTTCTTCTTCTTCTTCTTCTTCTTGAGAGTCTTGCTGTATAGTTGAGGCTGGTTCTGAACTATGTTGCCTGGGCTGGCCTAAAACTCATAGCAACACTCCTGCCTCAGCTTCCCTGGTGCTAGGATTATAGATTATGGGCATGTGCCACCACACCCAGCTTATGTGGTGCTGGGGAATCAAACTCATCAAGGTCTTTAACCCCTGAGCTATTCCTCCAGCCCCATATTTTCCATTCTTGAATGCAAACTAACTGCTTGCTGAAGGAAACAGTCCAGCATTTTGACAGATTGAGGAGAGAAGCTTGTCAAGGATTAAATTTTGAATTTGGTTAATCCATACTTAATTATTTAGAAGTTGCCCATGTTCTCATCACACCATCAATGTCCACAAGCAAACTTACAACAGTGGCAGTGTCTTTATCAGGGCTCCTCGTCCACCCACTCACCTCTCCATTTCTTTTTTGGCGAGACAGACCAACTGTAGCTCTCCTGGAGGTGCGAGTGGGGCCAACCGCATCCCCATTTTACTGCTACTAAGGGCGAGGGCGGGCGATGGAACAGATTTGGGGGAAGTGGTGAAGGGGCAACGCCAGTGTTCCCTAGAGACAGACTTAAGGCAATTCAGGATCTTTACATGTTGATCTTAGAGACAACGAAAACGACTTGGTAGAAGAATCTACGGCAAAGGGGGCTGGAGAAGTAGGACAGCAGTTAAGAGCACTTGCCTAGTGAGCATGAGGCCCTGAGTTTGATTCCCCAGCACCACATAAACTGTGTAGCGGTGCACACGTGCAATCTCAGCACTCAGGAAGCTGAGGCAGGAGGATTGCTGTGAGTTTGAGGTCAGCCTGGGTTACATAGTGAGTTCAGGATCAGCCTGGATTACAGAGCAAAATCCTGCCTCAAACAACAAAACAAAACAAAAAACCAAACAAATGAAAAGTAAACTAAGCCCAACAAAAATAAAATAAAATACAAAACAAAAAAAAGAAAGAAAGAAAGAAAGAAGGAAAGAAAGAAAGAAAGAAAAAGCTATAGGGTAGTTCCTAGAAGACACTGGTCCTAGTTTTACCCACTGCTATTTACAGTCCCTGAGATGGCTCTTGGTTATTCTGAGACCTATGATGTCAATCTTGTCAATGTAATTGGATTGAGAGACACGTGGGAGATTAGGAAAGGGCATGTCTGGGTGTATCTGGGTGGATCACAGGAGTTGATTTTGGAGGCTCGGAGCCCTCCCTTTCTGGCTCTTCCCTTGTGCCCCACCTTCCAACTGCCAGGCAATGAGCAGCTTTCCGGGGTCACACGCTTCTGCCATGACATTCCCACCTCACAACCAGACAGCTGGACTCAAGCCAAGAGCCAAAAGAAACCTTTTCTCCTTTAAGATGTGATTTTTCAGCTTCTTTGTCCCAGCAACGAAAATCTGATGAATACAAGACTCAGTATCGCCCCACGAGAGGAGGGGCTATAACACATAACTTATTCACCCTCGGGGGCTGTTGAGAAGATCAATCACAGAGCACATGTGAAAGCACTTTGAAATTTACAAAGTACTACACAGATGTATGATGTCTGTTGACAACCCAGAATACAAAAGGGATTTATAAGAAATCCTACTATGATCAAAAAACAAGTTAGGATAAAAGGGTTGGTGAAAGTTAATAATAAGAAATGTACTCACAGTACACATTGGTGGCATTATATTTGTGAATTAAAAAAAATCACAGTCTTATTTCCTGTGAGTGCACCTCTGAAAGTCCCCGTGTGCAGCACTTGGCGCTCCAGGATTCCTGATCTGCTCCTGTGTGTTCACTGTCCACCGTCTGGCCCTGTGCTTCTGAGCAGCCAGATTGCCTCCTGAAATCTGAGTGTCCCCAGTCTCCCTTGAGAGGCACACTTCTGCAAGGGCTCCTTCACCAAACTGTGAGCATCCTGTCTTTTAAATGATTTACCACCAGCTCTTGTCCCACACGGTGGAAATACACTGTGGTGACAAAATGGCAGAACTCACTGCTGCTTGTGGTGGTACAAATATTTATATATCTGTATATTTATCTCAATCTAAGGTTTAATAGAAACTCAAAGGCAGGGATCCTGTTTAACTGTCAGCTCTGTCCCTTACGCTGCTAAAGTATATGGTAAACATTTGGTGAACTGATATGATTGCTATATCAGGGCTTTAAAGTATACACTATTAGGCTATGTATTAAGTAAAAATAAGTATTCTCTATACTTAATCCTGGGATTATGATGCAGCTCAATAAATGCTCTGAGTAGTACTCACCACTTCCCAGCTTCCTTCCTTTTCTCCTTACGTTGCTTATCTGTCCTGCCTGGGATTGGATTAGATGGCAGGAGAAAGTCCAAGGAAAGGTTAGGACTTGAGAAGAGAAAACCCAATTCTGGTTCTGGAAGTTAAAGGAACAGACCCAATCCGTTGATTACATCATAGCCAAAAAGTTAAAGCTTCTGTCATTAACATGAAAGACAAATGCTAAGTAGTCAACAATGTGAGGCTTATTTAACTCATAATCAACATTTCTCTTTTCTGGGTATTCTTGTCAAGTGATTGGAATTTCTTAGTATATCTACCCCTTCTTTACTTGAAAATATAACATTCACCATTTCTAAAACCTAAAAAGTAAATCTTTAATTCCAGTATTTTTTTCCACATATCTTCCAATTCTTGTCCAAATATATGTTTTAAAAACGTTTGCATTTTGTCGTTCTTCTGAGCAGTCTGAGTTGCTTCAGGAGGGCTGTATCCGTCAGACAGTGTCTCAGAATGGCCCCAAGGAATCCTGTCTCAGTTACTTTCTGTTGCTGTGACTCAGTACTCCACATCGACAACTTTGAGTAGAAAAGGTTTATTTTATCTCACAGTTTCAGAGGGTCATAGTCAGTCCAGACACTGAGGTGGAGGTAGCTCCTCCCGACATTGCAGACAGGAAGCCAAGTCCAGTCGAGTACAGTAAGGAAGGAGCATATACATACTGTCAGGTCCCATCCCAGTGGTCTGTCTCTTCCGGGCTTAAGCCCCCCCACCACAGCCTGTAACCCAATCCTCATGCCTGTAAACCAATCTGCCACATGCTGGTCCTCTACCACACACCCATAATCCACTCCTCCAGATCAGGGCCCCGTCCCCCAACAGCACATGGTTCCCTAGATAATCCATAACATCCAAAATTCATGAGACTTTTGGGGGCATTCCAGACCCAAACTGCAATAAATCCCAATCCATGCTGCTGCAGAAATTAGCCAAAAATGGTCTAGCAGTGCAAAAGCCAACTGTGGTTCTACACATAACAGCGACCTGAACAGAAACGGGAGGAAGGTTAGGTTTTATAAGGAAAGAGGTAGCTAGAATAATTTAGGTAAAAAACTTCACGTGCTATGATGGTCTTTTTAACCTAAGGAAAACAAACAAGATATAAAAAAGTAAAATACAAACCCAGCCACTAAGTAACAACCACAATAATCAAGGTGCTTTCCGATTTGAAATGAGTCTAAGACAGTTCTAATATAATAGGAAATATACTGGAAGTTGACACAGTGTGCAGCAGAGGCTCCACAGAGGGAAGGGCCAGAAGTATGGTACAGCCACATTCTCTTCATTGGTCAGAAGCGGTGGTGGGGGGCGGGGATCGTTCAGGAAAATCCACAATCAAAAGATTTAATTCTGCCAGAGTCAAGTGGTCAGCCTGGGTAATTCAGCAATTTAGCAAGACCCTGTCTCAAAACCAAACCGGGCAGGCGCCCAGCTGCGGGCCAAGGCCCTGGGCTCCATTCCGCCCTCTCCCGCCCGCCCCATCCCCTCCCCGTCCTTCCTCCTCCTCCCCTCCCTCCCCCGCGGCCCTCTCCCCCTCCCCTGCCCTCCCGGAGCTCCGCGGTTGGGCGCAGCCCGCCGGGTCCCGCAGGGGAGGTGGCGGGGCCTCCGGCGGCGCGGCGCACAGGTGTCCCGCCCGCGCGGGTGGCCGCCAGGCGTCGCGCTGGAGCCGCGGTTGCCGTGGAGACCGGGCGGCGGGTGGGCGGCGCGGCGGAGTTAGGGGCGTGGCTGCCCGGCGGCCGCGCGAGGTGGCCGGGCGCCCTGGGTCGGCTCAGCCTCGGGCGGCCCCGCTGCGCCGGCGCGGGCGGTGGGTCCGGAGCGCGGCCGGCCGCTGCCGAGTGGAGGCGCGCCCCGCGGCCCGGCATGACTTCGCGGCGCGCCGCCCTGGCGCCCCTGCTGCTGCTGTCCCTGCGCGGTGAGTGGCGAGTCCCCGCAGCGTGGCCGGCCCGGCCGAGGCCGCTGTCCCGCGGCGCGGCGCTCGGGCCACCTGCGGCTGCGCCCCGCGTGCCCGCCCCGCGTGCCCGCCCCGGCCGGTGCCCCGCGCCCCCGCGCCCGCCCCGCCGAGGTGCGCGCCCCGCGCCGCGCCGCCACAGCCGCGGGTCCCTGCGGACGCGGAACCGAGCCCCGCGCCTCCCGGTCCGGCTGGACTCGGGGCTCCGGCAAACTTCAGCGGTAGCTTTACCACACTTCGGAAGCCTGCGCGCGTTTGAAAATGATGGTAACGGATTCGCGGGCTGTGTTGCGTTTGAAAACGGGAGTTTATTTGTATGTACTCTGTAGCTCCATCCCGAATCATTCTCACAAAACACACGGAGCCCAGGACGACAGCAAACCGTCGTTGTTCGCTGGGGACGGTTGAAGGCATCTGCTGTTTAAATTCAGCGCCCCGCTCTCTCCGGGGCTCTTACTTGAGTTCATCTTTTCGGAATAGCCCCCGCTGGACTCATGTCCGCCTCCCGCCGCCCTTCGCCTTTGTGTGCCGGGTCCCGTGGCGCAGGTTGTCCTTTCCATTTAATTGATTGCGGAGGCTTACCGAGATTTATGCGGAAGGGTTTTCGTTAACCCTGCTAGGTAATGAGCAAGGCTAGTGATTTAGGGAGTGTTGTGTTTCCTTCTGGAGGTCGTGGGATGTTTCCAATTGTTTCATGGTCTTATTGGAGCGGACAGTTTACCTAAAGGGTCTTGAAGTAACTCATTTTAACCGATCTGAGTTGTACAGACTCCCTTAGGGAGGGAGAAGAGTACCCAAACTTTTTGTATGCTTTAAAAAAAAAAAAATAGAAGCCAGTGAAGGTATAAGGTATCATTAGAGTTATGCGTGACTTGCCTGGAGTCATAGGGTATAATTTTTAGTGGCGATGTGCAGGTAGACATACAATCACATTAGTATGTTCATCTCACGAACTTGTGCTTCCAAATTCATTTTGTCCCGTTGTTATCTGTTGGAGCAGGCCAGTGTTTCTGTGTACTGCTTCCTTCAAGCGTGAAGTAAGAGAATAAATAGGCTCTTTATACAATCCTGGAACCTCATGGAAAACATTTTGAATATTATGGGAACAGCCTCAAAGTTTTGGTAGAAAATCTTTTAAACTTGGTGTATGGCACTAAACGTGAGTCGCTTTTTGTGGTAGCATTTGTGTACAGTGTGTTTTTCAGCTAATGGGCGGGACTTTGAGAGTGCTGATGTGATCCCTAGACCCAGCCTGACAGGGTCAAACGATTTGTTCCTTGGCTTTCAGCAGAACCGTTCCCGAGCCGTTCTTGATATTTTGAAAGACTTACAAGGACGTTTCGGCCTTTGAGATAATGCGTTCTGTAGAGGCATTTTTCACTTAGAAAAATTGTGTTTATTTGTTGGGCAGATGCATACAAGGGGTCACTATAGTGTCCGGGTGTCCGGTGGGGAATGATGGTGGTGGAATATGCAGTTGCTTAAGAGTTCCTCCGTAGTCCAGGAGGAGTTTACAGCTTGACAACATGCCATGAGTGTGCACAAATAATTTATGGTGCCAGGAATATCTGATGCATTTATTAATGGTGATACCAAGGAACGTTTCCTGGAAGTTATGTTTTACTCTGGACTTGGACTGCTTAGAATTTGAATTGGCTGAGAGATGGGAATGGGTGGGTTTTTGAGGCAAAGAAGAGCTTGAAAAGAAGATCTGCAGAGAGCAAGGCTGTGTTCTTAAAAGGCTGATCTAACTGCCAGAGCAGATTGGTATAAAGGGAGAATGGCTGGAAAGATATCTGGGGGCAAGAGAGTAGAGAGCCTTTAATGCTGAGGTCAGGCCCTGTTCAGTAAGTCCTGGGCGAGGTGCCTGTATTTGCTGCGCTTCCTGTGAGTGGGGCAGGACTGTGGACAGTTAGAATGAGTTTCTAGGAGAACATGGTGGCCTGACTGGATGAAGTACTTGAACCAGGCAGCAGCAAAGTTGCCTTGATTGAGTTGCTGTCCCTCTCCACCTTCCTGTGTGGGATCAGCAGGATAGGTGGATGTCCGAGCAAGTTGGTTCCATGGCGAAGGGGAGAAGGAAATGGATCCTAGACAGTTAACCAGCAGCAGGGACTCTGCTAGGAAAAGTGGATCTCAGGGAGCAATAGAGGATCTTCTTCATCAAAGAAAGACCACAGATGTCAAGACATTTCTGTTAATTTGTTAAATCTTTATACGGTAACTTTAAAGAATTTGAATTAGAAGGGTAGAAACCTCTAAGCTGTTTCCTTGAAATAGCAGATGACTTTTCAGAATGCGAGAAAATGTACACCAAGAGAAAAAAGAGTGTCTGAAGTGAGAGGAATGTAAAAACATCATCAGCCCTTTGAATGTTGGCATCATGAAAAATTTATTGCAGATTTCAATTCTTTAGCTCTAATTATGTAACTGTTTTGGAAGAGAATTCACTTTTTAGTAAAAAAATTGTAGTTTGACCCACATGAAAAGCGACAGTTACAGTATGAAAATTTTAGAGAGGTTAATATACCAGATATTCAGCATGGACTATTTGATATGGGCCCCAATTTGGATACCAAGTCACAGAACTCGTAGAAGATGTTATGCTTGGAACTGTTACCAGACCCAGGGAATGGTGCAGTGGGTGAAGTCCTTGTTTTGGCTTTTCCCCCCAGTAACAGCAAAGTGGTACTTTTTCAAGTGTGTTTTCACACTTCGATAGTGGAAACATTTATAATGAAAATTCTCATTTGAATCTTCATACGTAAGCCATGTGATTCAGTGTCAAGCAAGGTGATGTGCCAATACAGAAGATTCTCAGTTGCAGGACTAATACTAAAAAAGGGTATTGCTGAGCTGGAAGAAAGTTGGGGAAGGTTCTAGCTTTCCACTGAATTCTTATCTATAGCTTGTTCATTTAGAATGAGGATTTTAAATCTATTGTTATCTAGACCAATAATGCCACCTTATTTATCCACTCAACTTCTTAAGTATTTTCGGCAGTTTGCACTAGGACTGCTGAGTTTCCTGTCTATTCACTTGGGCGGTGAATCCAGATGCCTTTCCCTTTTGTTTGTTGAGGACCAGCTGACATGAAGACTCCTCATCTTTGCAATATGAGAGCGACCCTTTGGCCCTCGAGAGGACCTAAAATCCTCTCTTGATTCTACTTTTGTGAGTAATTGGTTTAAGAGAGGTTGTCAGTTTTTGAGTAGTATTCAGAAAACCTCTGATTTGAGTTGGAATTGTTCCTAAACATGGAAAGTTAATTAGTTTATTCATTGGAAAAGCCTATCTTATTAAACTATGAAGGGCTTTTTTTTTCTTTCTTTGAAAGGTTGTGTAATAGATTTCTAATGTACCTAATTTTCTATGATCTAAGGAAAAGATTGGAGTAGCAGTTTGTGTTTGCAATGGTATTAAGTTGTAGAAATTGTGAAGTGAAACAGAAAATCTTTTTTCTTTTTGTGGCACCGCAGATCAGCTGCCCAGGGTCTTCACAGCAAGCTGCCCCCAGCCCTCCTTGATTTATAAACAACAGCCAGGGACCCTGGTCTGCCCCAGTTCCTGCTGTCATCAGATACTGTGTAGGTGCTAAGTGGTGCACCTCTGCTTTGCTCCTCTTTTAAAGGAAGAATCCCATTTTGGTCAAAATCACTAAATATTTTGTTTCTTGAACAAAATTCTTTTGAATTTCTTTTTTCCTGTTCGGTAAAAATTCCTTTGAACACTGAGTGCTTTAGAGGCGTTTTGGCAGCTGTGAATCATAGTGGACCTGGACTTAGAGTTAGGTGGTTGGAGCACAGTGGATGGAAAGCCATTGTAAGCTTTTGCCTAGCCTCACAGTCATAATGCAATATGACACTGAATGCAGTGCTGCTGTAATGGGGCCACTTCCAGGGCTATTTTCAAGGAGCTCGTTAGTCTGATATTTCTAAAAAATTGAAAGATATTTAAATCTAAGCCGGAGTTAATCACAACAGTGGAAATGTAACAAGCTCCTAATTTATACATTTTTTTCCACTTCTATCCAAAGTCTCATTGGTCACAACAGTTGCTCATGAAAATTCTTTTTCTCGTGTTCTCATTAATGTTGATTTTGTTCTCTTTTTTCCATTATTTATCTCCATTTACACTTTATTTTAATTAATAAATTAGTTATTTTTTGAGATTGGGTCTTGCTGTGTTGTCTTGGTTGGTTTGGAACTCATTGTGTAGCCCAGGCTGGCCTCAAACTCAAGGCAGTCCTGCTGCTTCAGCCTCCCTGGTGCTGGGGTTATAGGTGTGTGTGTCCACATCTTGTTAATTTTTTATGTGTTGTGAGGGACAGAACCCAGGGCCTTATGTACTCTAGGCAAGTGCCCTAACCACCTATCTAAGGCCCCAGCCCCACCCTTTCCATTTTAGAGGTTGTCGTTTCTTCTGTTGTTTTAGTAGCATCAGCTTCTCTAAGAGGGTGATCTAGCCAATCTGGCTGCTTCCGGTTATTCAGCTTTACCTGTTTCAATGTTTGATTAAAACAAAAAACCAAGTGCACAAGCGAATAGTAAGCAGAAGCAAGCCAGAGCTGGCCAGGCCGAACTGCCAATCACCTTAGACGCTGGGCATCGGTGGGGATGTGGGGAAATGTGAACACAGTTATGTGCCAATATTCCCCTCTTATTTCATGAACTTAAGTTTATAATATAATTCCCTCTTAGAGTATATTTGTATGTGTTTTCCCTTTTGTGAATGGGCATTTGCTAATTTGGATGCTATTCCTGTGTGCTTGGAATATCTGAAAATAATGTTTTTCTTTTTTTTTTTTTTAAAGAATTCTTTTGTTTGAATTTTTGTTAGGAATTAGTATGACTGACTCAGCTGATCTTTAAGTCTGGATATATAATGTATTTTGTGGATGATATGATAAACATCTGTTTTAATTATTTTTTTTTTTTGAGACAAGGTCTTGCTCTGTAGTCTAGGCTGTTCCTAAAATTACTTTGTAGCCTGGGCTGGCCTTGAACTCACAGCAGTCCTCCTGCCTTGACCTCCCAGGTGCTGGGATAACAGGTGTGTGCTGCCATGCCTGGCTGTTGTGCTGGAGAATCAAACTCAGGGTCTTCTGCTATGCAAACACTCTCACTGCTGTGCTATTCCTCCAGCCCTATATTAATAGTTATAAAACTTCCATTTGGGAGTTTATATAAAGTTTTAATAGTTCTAGACATTTTTTGATTTAATTTTCAGTTTTTCCCTATTAACATATTTTACCAGTCTATGTTTGCAATACAAATTCATTTATATTTTGATTACACACAGCTTGGGAAATTGGTGCACACACCCATTGCTTTTTGATCTTTTTGTGCCCTCTTCCCTCCCATACGCTGTTCTCCCTTTCCTCTGTCTCTAAGAATTTTATCTCCCTAATTCCTGTCTTCTCTCTTGGGGATTGCTCCTTTAGTCTTTTATATTTTGGATTTTTCATGTTAGTGAAGTGTTGTGAAACTAAGCCTTTTGTGTCTGGGTTACTGCACTAAGCGTTATGGTCTCAGAGTATACCTATTTTCCGATAGCGGCTTCAAATTCATTTATTTATGGCAGTATGATACTCCATTGCTGGGGTCCCTGACCCCTGGGGCTGCTGACTAGCACTGGCCTTTGGCCTTGGAGGGACAAGGCTGCTAGGACACACGCGCTGGGAGCAAGAGGTGAGCATCCAGGGAAGCTCCTCTTAGGTTCTAAAGCCACTGCTGCTGGTCTGATGGGAGGTGGAGCTCTGCTCCCCGCTCCCCTCCAGTTGCTGCTGGGCATTTCAAAGCTGTTCTCCAGCAAGCCACTTTATGATGAGTCCCCACCCCCTTTTGGATGATAGCCTCAATCAGACTGGTCCCTGGTGTTACAAAGGTTGGGGCCACCACTCTATTGTGTTCACATATCATATTTTCTTTGTCCATCTCTTCATGGACACACACACACACACACACACACACACACACACACACACGCTGCCTTTAGGACCTAACTGACATGAGTTATGCTGCTATAAGCATGGGCAAGGCATTTGTCTCTTACAGACATTTTGAAATTGATTCTTGGTTTATCTGTAATCCTAAAACTTTTAAAGTGTTTTTCTCCAAGGAATTTTGAAGGTGTTTCTCTATAATACAGTAACAAATGATTTCATACTTTTCTGCATTTCACTGTGAACCTTCAGGTTTGACATTTTCATGTCTGGTGTTTTCTTAGAAGTCCTGTGGCCTGTGTGCTAAACCTAGTCTTCCAAGAACAGAGATAAGAAGTTAACACCTTTTCTAGTCTAAACTCTTCTTCTGCACATCACTGGCGATGCCTTTTTAGAAACGAGTATTATCTAAACCAGCCTTATGTGTGGGGCATTCTAGCCCTCTCCCAGGGGATGCTGACAGTTGCTTTTCCTCCCATTCCCTTCCCTCTTCCTAAAGCTCACCTATTTGGATCCATAGTTTATGCCAGCTGTGTTCCATACCCTAATGGATTGTCACCTCATTTTGCAGTGTTTATGTTCCTTTAAAATGTCAAAAGTCACCTTTCCACAACTGAATCCTCAATTACGTGCGTAAAGGACAGCAGACATCACACTTCTTGATGTCTTAGTCATTTTTTCATTGCTGGGACACAATATTTGACACCTATGACTAAAGGAAGGAAGGGTTTATTTTAGCTCAGCAGCAGGTCTCAGTCCATTTTAGGTCTGGGGGCAGTGGTGGGAGGGTCTGCTTGAGGACCTAGCAGGAGAAAAGCTGTTCATGGTGTTGAAACAGGAAGCAGATTGAGAGAGGAAGGTTGGAGCTAGCATAACCCCTTCCCGGTCCTAACCGCTTGTTAATGCTATAGTCTTTTCAGTAGCCATGTTCTGCTTTTCCACAGCTTTGCAGGTATATGCTTTCTGGAAAAACTGGAATTAAAAAAAAAAAAAAACATGTTTCTGCTTTGCTGTTTTCTCCTGCTTTTCTGTGTAGAGCTGGCTAAAAGCTGTGGCAGTACCCTTGTGATAGTGTGAATGTTGTGCTGTCTCGAGATTTCCTCTTCCAGATAAACTAGTTTGTCACCCTTCAGGCTGGTTCTGAACTCACTATGTAGGCCAGGCTGGCTGTGAAATCAAAGCCGCCCTCCTGCCTCAGCCTCCCGACTGCTGGGATTATAGACATGCATCACCATGCCTGGCTTACGTGGTGCTGGGGAATCCAACTTAGGTAGGCAGGCACTTTAACTGCTGAGCTACTCCTCCAACCCTCCTTAGCTCATTTTTAAGCAAAGTCTTAGGACAGGAACAAAATGGTGACACACTTTTACTAGAGTGTAGTATGCTTGGTCTCTTGATCAATTGCCAGTAGCGTCCTCCTTCCTATCGGAAACGTCTTGAGCCCAGCCTTGCTGATCTGTAATTTTATTGACATTCTGGTCTTTGAGCTCTGACCACAACCTTTCATAAAGCTTTGCTTGTACAATTCTGAGGCTTCTCTATCTGCCATCTCCAAAGCTTTCCAAACTCCTCCTGCAAACCTTGTCCAAAGGCTTCTCAACCACATGTTCAGGTAAGGTCACAGTAGTGACCCCACTTCTCTTGATACCCATTTCTGTGTTAGTCGCTTCTTTGTTGCTGGGACACAATATCCAACACCTGCAACCAAAGGGAGGAAAGGTTTATTGTTTTATCTTACAGTTTTGGGATGTCTCAGTCCATTTGTGATCAGTTTGACTATGGTGGAAGGAACGGGTGGAGGGCTTGGCTAGAGAAAAGCTGTTCATGACATGGCAAAATGGGAAGCTGAGAGAGAGAAAGACATTGCTAGAGAGGGAATCATGTCTCTCCAGGTCCTGCCCCAGTGATGTGCCCCTTCCAGATCATGTCCCAGTGTCTCTTCCCACCCAGGCCCCATCTGACCAGGCCCCATCTGACCAGGCCCCATCTCTTAACAGCACCAGAAATCAACAGATTAATCTCCATGATTGAATCACCTTCCAAAGACAAACCATTCCAAATCCAAACCACAACAGCTAATCTTTGTTTCTTTGGCCCAGGTCTATCACTGTCGGTTACACAACTTCTCTCAGGTCCTATCTTAGTTACTTTTTTGTTGCTGTGACTCAAATACCAGACACCTGCAAATTTAAGGGAGGTAAGGTTTATTGTAGCTCACAGTTTCAGAAGGTCACAGTCCACTCGGGGCAGCTGGCAACAGTGGAAGTACATGGCAGAGGTGGAGGCAGTTCTTCATGATGTTACAGATAGGAACCTAAGTCCCATCAAGTCCAGTCTCCACCCAGAGAGAGCAGCATATGTATACTTCCAGGTCCCATCCCAGTGTTCACCCCTTCCAGGTGTGGAAGGTGTGGTAATCCCCCCTGCATGCCTGTAATCCAATCTACATGCCTGTGATCTACCCTTCCAGACCAGGCTCTGATCTCACAACAGCATATAGTTCCACAAACAACGCAAAACATTCAATGACATGAGAGTTTTGGGGGACATTCCAGATCCAAACCACAATAGATCCCTGTGGATTGGGATCATTTGCTGCAGCACAGATTTTTCAAAATGTTAATGTTTGCTCCAGTTTTATTGTTGGCAACAAACAATTGTCAGTTATTTCATTTGAATTGATAGCTCAGTTTTGTTCAGTTATGAGAAAACGTTTGCTGATCTCTAAGTCGGAATGACCATAGTATATTTGTGAGTCATTCTTTCAAGTCACCATTCCAGCCTGTGAAAAACAGTGATGCATCCTTTCAGCTTTGCACTTACATGGGTGTATCAGTGTTTTTCCTTTGGATAACCATCCATACATTCCATAGTATGTGATTTAATCCTACCAGAATGCCTGCCCAGATCCTGCCTAGGCTTCTTGGCTAAGAGCTTTCCTTTTTCTCTCTCTCCAATGGATATCCACTTGTGTCCTCTCTTGGCAGCCAAGAACCTTCTTTATTTCTTTCTCCCTTTACTCAATAAACTTTTCCTTCTGTGACTCAGAGTATCATAAAAGGTCTGGATTTAGTAAAATTATTGTGAAATGTTTTCATGAAAGACATTCTTTAGCGAAACCAGGTTTTCTTTTCTAACTGTGAGTGAAGGCAAAATGACTGCTCGTACAGTTTAATGTCAGGGCCTTGACCTGTGATCAGATGCCAGGAGTTTCACCTGCCTCTGCCTCTGTGCCACCTGTGCAGATGTCAACCGTGGGCAGGAAGGCATTAAATGGAATATGCATGCACAGTTTTAAAATAATCAAACTCATTTAAAAGCTTATTTTGTATAATTTTTTAAAATCTCAAAAATAAATTTGTGGTGTAGAAGCTCCATGCAGAAGTGTATAAGAAATGACTCACACCTCCTTCCACCCACCAAGTCCACTGTATTAGTTCCAGACGGCTTTGTAATCATAAACAAAGCCTGCATCTACATGCATTTCTTAAAATTAAACCATGACATACATATTCTATAATCTATTTTTAAAACACAACAACTCCATGTAGGCATCATGACACCTGTATACCTCATTCTTCTAAGCAACGGTTTAGTAGTTCATATCCAGTGTATATTAATACCATAATTTATTTGGTTGTTTCCCCATTATTGGACACTTGTGTTCCTTCTAAGTTTTTGGTAGTAACGATGTTGTAGTGAACATCTTTGTACGTATAATAAAACCTACACATTTGTGTATTTCTGTAATCCATCTTGCCCAACGTAGGATTGTTTTGAGGTGTACCTTTAACATTTTGGAGAAAAGTTCATAGAGCTTTTATAGCTAGACACACTTGGTTTGAATTCCTGGCTTGTCATTTCCCTGCCCTCTGACTTTAGGAGTGTCACTTAATATCCCAAGCTGGAGTTTTGTCTTGGAAAGTGGAGATTTTTTTCTTGCTTTGAAAAGAACATAGTGAAATGAAATCTGATATTTCTCAAGAATCTATCTTAATGCCTGATAAATAGTAAATTGCCTATTTAGTGGTGGTAGTTGTAAGGGTGGGTCAGCCCTAATTTAAGACAGGCAGTAAGAGTTTTCTCCAGGGTGGGGCCTACCACAGGGGCTGTGACTGGGCATGTCATGCAATCCTCAGGCCTGCTTTCATTTGCTAAATGAGGGAATTAGATTAGCTAATCTGTTGTTTTTTTTTTTTTCCAGCTTTTTGCCTTGAAGTTCTTTAACATGGTTTTTGATACTAAGAATATTGGCAGAATAGGCAGGATATGTCGTATAGCTGGTTTTAGCACATGTATGTACATGTATGTATGAGCATGCATATACATTTATGTGTGTTACTTGACTCTCTTGCTGCCATCACCATAAGAAGCTGTTATGGTGATTTCTATTCTAGGAACTGAAACCTTCATTTGTTATAGAAGATTGTATAAAGTGATTCAAATATAAATGATATTTAAATTTGATTTTAAAAATAATTTCTGCTCACTTTGATATAAGCTTTTTCAAGAACCTCTTTTTTCCTCTTAAAACCTTTAAATTCTTTAAGTTGGGAGAGGGTCATTTAGAGAAGGCCATAAGTAAGCAAAAATCTTCTTTTTACCACAGTCACTATGTCTGATCCTTTTACTTGCTTTCTTTGACCTCTCTCTGTTTTCTCCAAAAATAAATTTTGTCTGAGACAGGCGTAGGTGCCTACATTGTTATCTCTTCTAGGTTATGTAATGAATGTAGACATTTTACCAGCACTATTATTGATTAAAAATGAAAAGTCTGTGAGTTTTATTAAAAAAAAAAACTTTCAAGTTTTAGGAAGGGAAATGGTGAAAGTTAAACTGAAAGCTGTGGCGGATGTGGTGAGGCCACATCTTAATTCTGATTTTACGTCCTTGATAGGTTTTGTGGCATCGATACTGTTGGCCAGCTGTTCTTTTTGCATTTTCATGAGAGGAAGTTTTTACACAACACCAGGTGGTCTCTAAAATGGACAGAGTTAGTCATGTTGGCAGGCCTAAAATAAGATTCTGAGATTTAAACTCATTGCCTGCTGTGTTATCTTGTTAAGTAGGTCTTTGTTTAGATCATTGAATTTTTCTTGAAATTAAGCAAAACTGATAGAGATGCTTCTCAGGTTTTATACAGAAAAATATTTACAGCAACTTAAGCATAATTCATTTTTATGAAAATATTTTCTAGCCTTGTGACTTTTAAGTCTTCTTAATATGTGATTACATTGTCTTCAGAGCAGTTTCACTTTCCTGTTGAAACTCTATTGATATTCCTAGTTTCAGTTGTAACATTCTGAACAAATTAGTTGTGCTCTTGCCTACTCTACCTAGGTTATTTGGATTCAGAGGGTTGTCTTCCTCAATAGTAAGAATGTATAATGTTGTGAGCCACAGGGAGCTGGACCAGTAAGGTCTCTTAGAGCCCTTTAATTCCATAATGTCCTTGATCTGATGAAGCCGCTCAGTAAATCTCTTCACAATTTCCATGACCAAGCCATCTGCCTGCGTTAAAATAAATCAAATCTGCTTACTCCTTCAGTGTCTAACAAATATTCTATAAACTGATGATGAGATCTGTGAACACAAAAATAATTTGCAATCTTCAGCACTTCCTATTGCATTCTCCACTCAGACTCTCTTGACACAGTGGAAGTTGGCATGCCAGCTCTCTCCGGGACTTGTGTGGAGGGCACTGGAGCCCTTTTCTGTCCTTTTCTGAGTGTTTTCCCAATTGTTACAAGTGAATGAATTCAGATTTCACATTTTTAAACTTTGAAACATTTTTATTTGTCCTTCTACTTTATGTGTATTAATTAGGCAGGCACACATATATGTATCTAATTAAAAATGACAATTTACGTATATGTTCTGTGTGTGTGTGTGTGTGTGTGTGTGTGTGTGTGTGTGTGTGTGTGTATTTAAATCACAGGCCTACCACTTCTATGTCTGGCCCAGCTTCTGATATTGCTGACATATTGGATACTGTGTCATTTGAGGCAGCACTGTGATATGTATGTGCTTGAGCCTGTGGTCTGTTCAAAGGAAACAACCAACCAAGCAATCAAAAGAAAAGAAAAAGAAAAAGAAAACCAAACCAAAACTAAAACAATAATAACAATAACAAAAGTTTATTTTTGACACCTGAAAACCGTTGAATCTCCAGTGACTTTCTCTATATCTATGGAGTTCTTTTTATTATCCCTTCCTCGCTTCCTTTTTACTTTATATTTTTTTTCATTTTAAGTTTACCTTATGCCATGGTGTCCTAGCTGGGCCACGTCCTCTGCTCGGTCTGTCCTTTCCTTCCTGCCATGTTGGTTTTCCGTCAAACACTGCTTTCATTATACTTCTTTCTGCCAACAGCAGCATTGTCGAACTCTGAAAGCCTAAAGAATGGATATATTTCGAAGTTTTAAAGTATTTTAAGCATTTTGAAGGCTTTTCACTTCTCCCCACCCGTGTTGCCTTTCTATTAATGGTCTGCTCACACCTGCCTCTGCACCTTGTTGCTGCCATTTCCTCCCCCGCTCTGCTCCTGCTGTCTGTGCCACCTCCCCTTCAGGGCTGAGCTCACTTCTGTTCCTGTGACTCCACTATAAGAGATTTTGTTTTTCAGAAATTTGTATAATCCCCTCAGACTTACAGCTTGTGCACCTCCTTTTTTCCCGTCCCTGAGCTGTCGCACCTTGGCGTCCCGCACTTTCTTGCAAGCCCCACAGGATGCACACTTTGTGCTGTTCATGTGGGAGGTGTTCAGTGTATTAAGTACGTAGATGAATTTCAGATCTTTTTTATTGCCCTATGTCATAGATTATGTAGCTCTTTCATTTGCAAACAATTTGAAAATTTACACATGAAATTAAAATATGAGTATGGATTTAATTTTTCTTTTTACTGAAGCATATACATTTCTTATTCCCAAGAAATGATTGAAAACGTCTGTTACGTTGTGGATTGAATTTACATTTCTTTTCTTTCACATCACGTCCTTTTGTCCTTTCCACCTCTCATTTGTGCTTCAGTTTTGAAAAGGTTAATACAGCTTTTTAGCCTTTTTTAAATTTGCACTAAACATATAATAGCTTCCTACTATCTTCTCACATGTTCTTCCCATCTTTCTGTAACTTGCACCCAATTCTTCTTTCAGTCAAAGAGCATTTTTTATTTCGATATTTCAAAGTTGCCCTATTTTCCAGGTAAGGAATTAGTGATAGAGGCTAAAACTTTTCCAGAATGTAACATACACAAAAATTAGTTAGAAAGCTTTGGAGAATACTTAGTAAGTGATCATAAGCAGATATACTTTGTAACTGTTGCCATACCCCAAGATCACATCACCAGGGCACAATAGCCCTAGAGCTCTCAGCCCCTCCACCGTCCCTGCTCCTTGAAGGTAACCACTTTTTGACTGCTACTCCCAAAAATTTTAGTTCTTTTTCATTTTTGAAGTTTGTACACAATTATTCATTAAGGATTCTTTGTATCTGGCTTGCTAAATTTAACATTGTTTATATGATTTATCTTCATCTCAAGTTTCCCATTGCTAGGACAAAACTAATTTAAAGGAGGAGAGGTTTAATTTGGCTCATGGTCTTTAGAGGATCCAGTCCATTATTGACTGGTTTCAAGGCTGAAAGGATCCGATGAAAGGGCCTGGCAGGGGGCCACAGCTCATCCATAGCAGCTGGGAAGTGGAGAGCAGGGAGAGAGTTGGGGACCAGAATGCACCCCTGCAGGTCATGCTCCACTGACCTCCTGCTCCCCTCTGGGCCCACCTCCAAGCATGAGACTTGTGGGGACCATTTTAGATTTCAGCCATAAATAACATTTGCCCTGGCTCCAAAAGACTATTTCCATTTCCTGATGCAAATGCATTTTGTCCATCTTTTAGATTTCCAACAATTTCAGCATTGCTGCAAATTACTCCTAGATATGAGCTCCTTTAAAAATCAAAAAGAGGGGCTGAAGGAATGGCACAGCGTTTAAAGCTCTTGCCTTGTAAGCACACAGCTCTGAGTTTGATCCCCCAGTACCACATAAAGCCAAGCATGGTGGTGGATGCCAGTAATCCCAGTTCTTGGGAGGCTGAGGCAGGAGGGTTGCCATGAGTCCAAGGCCAGCCTGGGCTCCATAGTGAGGTCAGGACCTGCCTGGACTATATAGAGTGAGACTTTGTCTCAAAAAAGAAAAGAAAACAAAACAAAACCCAGCCCCTCCCGCCCCCAGGATAGCAAAGAAAATTGAAAAGAAAGTTAAATATTTATTTCCAATATGCAAAAATGCAGGGTAAATATTTCAAATCTGAAAGGGAGATACAGGGGTGGGGGGCAGGCAGAAAGGAGTGAGACCAAAGCAAGATTAAAGCCTGGTAGGGCAAATATTAAATCCTGTAGCTTTGTGTCTAGTATCTGGAACAGATTGTAGTTAGATGGGGGCTTCCTAGACCCACTCCTGTAGCTTGCTGGTTGCAGCCTACATGACCTCACTCTTGGTGTGGTTATATTTACTGCTCGTGGCTTTCTTCAGCATGTATTCCAACATCCTGATTATCCTGGTATCTCAGCAGCACATTGGCTTCACTCTCATAGCATCATGTGCTGCGCATGCAGAGACATACTCTCTGGATTCCTAGGGTTTTTTTTTTTTTTTTTCTGAAATCTGGGTTGAAGCCTCCATGGCTCCATGACCAGCCTGTAAAAGCAGCAACCTGTTGATGACAGTAGGGTCTGCGGCCAGCTCAAGCAGTAGCTAGGTCTCCTTTGGCCATGGGTCCGTTGACTGCTGGGTTCCTGGATGGCTGAGCATTGTGAAATTGATCCTGGGGAATCTGCTTCCTAGGTGGCTCTCTCAAGCAGACCTCCCAGGGCTTTCTTCTCCAACGAAAGGTTTACACTTTTGCATCCTTGAGTCCATAGAGGGTAGTGTGTCTTGCTCATTCTTGGGTTGTCTTCAAGCCACTTTTCCTATTGTCCTACTGCAGAGTACTTTGCTTCATTTTAATATTGATCTTTTTAGTAACCACATTTTAGCTAGCACCATTTTTGCAAGTTTTTCTTTCTGTTGAAGCTACAAACTTTTTACATATGTTAGCTTTAATATTTGCTCCTGATTTTCATTATAGATCTGGGTAAAAATGGGCAATAATACCTTTGCCTCAGCCTGACATTGGGCTGCCTTGAAATTTCCTCCACTTGATTAATTAGTCCATTTCCTATAGTCTTAGTCTTAGGCAGTCTCAGGACATGGAAAACCTTTCTGCCAGAATGTAATGCACATGGCTTCTAGTCCAATAGTCAGTAGGATCCTCCTTCCTATCTAAAACCTCCTGAGCCGCCACCGCCTCCGCCTCCACCTCCGCCTCCTCCTCCTCCTCCTCCTACTTCTCCTCCTCTTTCTCCTCCTCCTCCTCCTCCTCCTCTTCTTTTTCTACTTCTTCTTCTTCTTCTTCTTCTTCTTCTTCTTCTTCTTCTTCTTCTTCTTCTTTTTAAAATCTGTATTCCTCTGAATATTCTGGTCTTTCATGCTCCAACCAGAATCTTCCATCTAGCTCAGCTTACAGAATTCTAGGAATTCTCTGGCCTTCATTTCCAAACCTTTCCATATCCCTCCCACAAACCAATTTTGAAGGCTTCTAAACCATATGGTGAAGTACAGTCACAACAACAACCTTGCTCCTGTCCTACTGTTTCTGTTTTAGTTTCTTTCCTGTTGCTGGGACAAAATACCTGATAACCACAGCTTAAAGGAGCCCACTTGAAGTTGACTTTTTTTTTTTTTTATGTTTGTACATGTCTTAGTTACTTTCTTGTCGCTATGATTCAATACCCGACATCCACAAGTTAGGGAGGAAAGATTTATTGTAGCTTACAGTACCAGAAGTTCATAGTCCATTCACAGGTGGGCAGCTGGAAAGTGGTGGAATCCCATCACAGCTCTAGCTGCAGCTAGAACTCTAGATCCAGAGTTCCAGAGACAGAGAACCTTATGGCATGGTGGAAGAGAAAGACTGGGAGGGAAGGGTAGAACCAGCATGCAAGATATGAACTCCAAAGGTCTTGGGTGGCCCCGTCCCTACAGCATCCCTGCTGGTTGTAATCTCCCTCTTCTCTGTCCACTCACTGTCCTCAGCTTTCCTCAGTGATGATCCATGCATGTGGCTTCTCCAAATTTTTGGGTTCTCCATTGTACCTTTAGCTTCTCCTTTACAACTTCAGATATTGTCCTTGCAGGAGCACACTGCCTGGCCTCCAAGGCCTTCCTCTGAAATCTGGGGGGAAGTCTCTATCACCCCACAACTCCAGCACGCTGCAGACCTCTAAAGCTAGGACTGCATGGACCTTGTCAAGGTCTGCCATTGGCTTGAGCAGTAGCCTGACCCCCTTGGACAAATGCTGTAGAAACCTGAGTTCTAAGATGGTTGAATTCCAGGCTGCTGAACTCTAAAAGACATTTTTTTCTTTTAGCCCTGAGGTCCACTTCTCAGAGCAAAGTCTTTTGCCTCTCTACCCTTGAGCTTGTCCTGTTGACTTTGAAAATGTCCTCCAGGCATCTTTCCTGTAGCCCTGCTGCTGCTTTTTAATGCTAATTTATTTTAACTTCTCTGTGTATTTGGCCCCACCATGGCAGGCTATTTTGGCCTGGCACTGCAAACTTTCTATATGGTTTTTCTCTGCCATTTTGCCCTGCCTTTTGCCATAGATTTAGCTAGATGCCGCAAACATAAGCCATGTGACAGTTTGAACATCAGTCTGCTTTGAGACTTTCCCCTCCAGAGTAAGCTGTCCACCACCATTATTCTCGATTTCAGGCAGAGTCTCTGGACAAGGGCAAAATGCTGACAAACTTTTTGCTAGAGTGTAGCAGACGTGGTTTTTAGGCCACTTACTGATAAAATCTTCCTTCCCATCTGAAACTTCCTGAGCCTGGACTTTCCAATCCACACTTTTATCAGCTTTCTGGTCTTCTGAGCTCTGACTAGAATCTCCCATCAAGCTCAGCTCAGAGCACTCCAAGGCTTCTCCAGCTAGCATCCTCAAAGCTTTCCAAATTCTTCCTGCAAACCTGTTTGAAAGGCTTCCAAACCACATGGTCACATAAAGTCGAAGCAACTACCCCACTCCTGGAACCAATTTCTGTCTTAGTTACTTTCTTGTCACTGTGACTCAATACCCAACATCCACAACTTAGGGAGAAAATATTTATTGTACCTTCCAGTAGCAGAAAGTCATAGTCCATTCATAGGTGGGCAGCTGGAAAATAGTGGAATTACATGGTGGGGCCACAGCTAGAGCTGGAACCAGAGTTCCAGAGGCAGATCCTTATAGCAGAGAGAGAGAGCGAGGGAGGGAGGAAGGGGGAGAGAGAGAGAGAGAGAGAGGAGAGAGAGAGAGAGAGAGAGAGAGACTGAGAGAGACTGAGAGAGACTGAGAGGAAGGGAAGAATCGGCACATGTCCCTCCAGGTCAAGCCCAAAGATCCCACCTCATTCCAGCTAGGCCCCACCTCCCAGCCCTATGCAGTATCCATAGGAACATGAGGTTTCTTTGGGTTCACTCAAGATCCAAACCAGGATAATACAGATAGAATTGAAGCTCAAGGACTAAAACTTACTTTTTATGGTGGTGTACCTGTTTATGCTTATGTCTGGTCTCTTGGCTAAATAGGCTTTTTGATGTAGTCTTGCAGTCTTTTATCTTCAGGGTCTAGTATACACCTTGCACATGGTAAGTGATCAATACATTCTCATTAATGGTGATCATTCCTTGAAGACTTCCAAAAGATGTATAAAGGCTCAAGCAGGGGTATAAAATCTGACTTTACTCTTACATAGTATAAAGTATTAATTCCTCTTTACAGTTATTGTCTTTCTTCATTTTTGTCTGTCATCTTATTCTTCCTCCTTTATCGCCATCACCGTTTTTATCACTCTTATCCATTCATTAACATCTCCCTTCACCACTTGGAGTTGAGGTTAATTTTTAATCCACGTTCTTAATCTTTTTCTGTTAAAAATTTCTTTTAAAATAGTAGTTTTTGTTGTAAATAGTCCCTCATATTATAACAAATCAGTGCCTGTGTTTATTTTGTACAAAACTGATCTGTCCTCATTCCCTGTGTCTGCCTAAGTGTCTGACTATGTGTCTCTTTCTCTCTGCTCTTTTTCATTTTTTTTTTTTTTCTCTTGTGGTTCTGAGGATCAAACCCAGGGGCTCACACTCACTAGGTAATTGCTCTGCCATTGAGCTACAGCCCAGCTTGTACAATGAGTTTTAGCCTATAACCCAAAGATCATTTTCATGCCAGATTTAGTGTTGACTTAGCCCTCCCCCGAAGGGGGTGTCTCAGCAATTTTTTGGAATATTTCTTCTATTTTTCAGTACACTATTGAGAACCTATTCTGTATACATTACTGTGAGTTATACAGCGGTAATGTGGTACCTGGTTTTAAGGAATTTAATACATATGTAACTATAGTATATATTACAGTCATAGATACAATCTGGGGATTTCTGTGAATCAAAAAAAGAGCAACTGTAGAATACTGGTTAGGATCATGCAAGGAAATAGGAGTGCAGCTACGTCTAGTTGATGTGTCAGGTAGAAGACGTAAAGCCAGTTAACAGCTTTCTGCACTGCCTGTCTGGTCTGTCTCAAACAGTGAGGATGACACTTTTGTTGTTTATGTCTCCAGCAGTTTTTACGCATAAAAAGCACTGAGAGTTTATTGTATTTCAGGCATCTGGGGATAGGAAAATGAAGAAAAGTCCAGGGTCCAGTCCTGAAGTTTAGGCTAACTTCTGTTGTTTAGTCTAAGGACAAACACTATTTAGCTTGTTTTGGATTATGTATCGCTACATTAGTGGTGTGAATGAATTCTCCCTCCTGCTTGTTTTCACCATGCCATTTGATTCCCCGGGTGCTGTGGTTCCCAGGTTCTGCAAGCCATGCAGCTGGCCACTTTCAGCATGTACAGGAATGATGGCACAAGCAGTGGCAGACAGCAAGTGGAGTCTGAGGCAATGCCTGTTCCTCTGGAACTGCTTGAAGTTAGGTTAGAGCAAAGCAGAGGTGCCTATGTGTCCACCCCCTCACGAGGAATGATAGAGGCCTGAGGCTGGATCAGTGTCTGCATGCAGGAACTTCAAGGCCTTTGTCTTACACTCTCAGTGCTACTGTAGAAGTAGACTGGGTGGTGATAAGCAATGACAGTGTATTTCTCATAGTTTTGGTGGCTAAAAAAGTCAAAGACAGGGCACGCACAGCTGCCAGGTCTAGTAAGGGCCTGCTTCTTAGTGTGTTCTCCCATGTTGGAAGCGTAACAGAAGCTCTATGGGGTTCCTGTTCTTAGGGCTCTAATTCTCCTCACAAGAGTTCCACTGTCATGACCTGTTCACCTTCCAAAGGCCCCACCTGTGAGTGTCATTGCTTTGAGGATTAGTTTTTTAATATATGAATTAGGGAATACAGACATTGAATCTATAGCAATCCGAGATGAATGACCAGGACCACAGTGCTAAGGCAGGCATGTGACATGCTTGCCACCATTCCCTTCAAGAGCAGCAGCTCCAATGGAAAGAAACCCATGAGAAGAACCCCTTGTACTTGCTGGTTCCCTGCCTGGGAGTAGCTTTTCAAGATACAGTAGAGCACAGGTGATGTAGAACTCTTCGTGTTGGCATGAGGGCCGGGTCTTTTCTCCTTTGCCTTGGGGTAGTTTGAGGAGTGTCTTTGTCATGCAATTTAGTACTGTCTTGAAGCAAAGCAGGTGAAAGATCTGAAAGGTTGCATACTTACTTGAGCCATTCAAGGAAACATTGAGAAGTTACTTAAAGAGCAGTACAGAGTATTGGATCAGGCTGAGAACACCAGATTGGATGGCTTTAGCTGTCCTTCTGACTTCTGCCACTCACCTGTATGAGAGTGAGTTGGTGAGGAGGGTTACATGACAAGTGGTATGATCAGATCAGGTTGAGAGGAAATAGACTGCTTGTTTGCAATGCTCGTTTATTAGCAAAGGAATATAGATGTATGTATTGATGTTCTCTTGATTCAATCTAATTTAGATGCATGACCCATTCCACGGCATCCAGAGTCCTCTTCTGTCCAGATGTACCAGTCTTGAGCTCTGCCCTGTCCTAGTTTTTAACTTAAGCTGCTATGCCAACATGACAGCACATGTGTAAGCAGTTGCAAGAGCCATGCTACAGTGCCTTCTTGAATCCCAGTAAATGATCTTTCCTTGAAGAAAAGCCTCTTTATGTGTTTGATCACTTAGAGTGCTTTTTTTTTTTAAATACTTGGCTTTGACAGGCTTTTTCTGATGCTGAGTTGCCCATAGCAGACTGGATGTGGTTAAACAGCTTGGAGCACTGCCGTTGAATAGGCTCCTGGAGCCTGTGCCAGGGGATGGCCAGCCAGGTTATCTTGTGAGCAGTGCCAGCTCTGATGAGCCTCAGTTCTGCTGCTGCCACCACCTCTGCATGCCTAAGTTGCTCACATTTTTTTTTCTGTGTTTCATGTCACAAATTTCCAGTCCGGAGGTCAAGTTGTTGGATGCCCACTCAGTGCCGGGCATTGCATGGGCATTTTGTGTATGTTTACTCATTGATCCTCAAAATAAGCCTGCGAGATAGCTGAGCACTGGTCTTGTTCCTGAGAGAGGAAATTGATGGCGTGCTTACAGAACAGAATCAGTATCATACCTGGATCTAAGTGCCTGGACAAGGAACAGGTACTTTGAGAAGTGCCAGTCCTAAGGCATGTTCACTTATCAGTAAGTGAGTGTGGTGGTTTGGATTCTGAGTGCTCCTCTAAAGCCTCATGTACCTATGGATGTACTGTTGGGAGGTAGGGCCGGGCTGGCAGAGGCGGGTGCTTAGGGCTTGACTGGGGGAGTGTGTTTGTTCTGCCCTCCTCTGAGACTTGACTCTGTTCTACCATGCCGTGTGGAGCTGTGTCTTCAGAGCTCCAGCTCTCACTCAGCCCCACCGTATGATTCCAACATTTTCCTAACTGCCCATTTCTGAACAGACTGACCTTCTGAAACTGTGAGCTAAAATAAGCCTTTCCACGCTAAAGTTGTGGATGTTGGGTCTTCTGTGCCAGCAATGAGAAAGTAACTGGAACAGTAGGTTACATGTTCATTTCTAATCTCTGTTTGACTTTGTGGTACTTTTTTCTCCATTTCAAGTCAAGGCCTAACAGGAGAAGAATTTAGAAAATTTTGTAGGAGCTGTGATTGACCTTGTAAAGACCTTTAGAATCCTGAACATTAAAAAGCTTCAAATCTTCAGAGTAGTGAATCTCAACACGCCAGAGTGTTCAGCATGGTGACAAAGTCCAAACCAGTTCTGTGTCTTTTCCTCAAGAGGACGCTTTCTCCCCCACCTCTGTCCCCACCCTGCGGATCCCTGTATATTTGCTGGTTGTACCTGTTGCTCAATACGGCTTTGACTATAAAATTTTTTAAAACTTTATTTTCATTTGTATCAAATAAAAATGCTGGAAGATTGGTGCTGTTTGAGTTCAAAGAAGAATTAATAGGAATTCTTTGATTTGTTATATTTTGGAGGCTACTGTTCAACAAGAAATTGTGCTTGGCAGCTGTTTTGGACACCACCTGCAGTAGGGAAGAAGACTGAAACTTGCTTCTTGCCTTCATTGAGTTTATACTTTTAGAGGAGGAAAAGGAGTAAACATTTTTTGGGTGCCTACTTATATTCCTACAGTATGCATTATGTAATTAATACCTCCTGGAATTATTTCCATCTTATAAAAACAAGGAAAATTATGTGCAGATAGGTGTAATAAGGCTATGTAGCTCATTTCTTTTAATTTCTGATGCCCATCTTCCTGCGTTGGGAAATAGAGCAGCAAAACATGATGACTTCACCTTGAAATCCCCTGTACCCTTCTCCTTTTTGGTTTTGCAAAGGAATGCTTATGCTTCAATACCCAGCTTGGGTATCATTTCCCATGTGGAGCTCCTCTGGAGTTAGTTCTTTCTTTCCCTCTGTTCATGTAACTGCTCATACTTTAGCCCTTGCTGGTTTAATAGAATTTTATGCACACATCTATTTGCTTAACCCCCCTCTTCCTTTCTTTGCCCATGCTTAATAAATGTTTGTCTCATAAATAATAAGTGGTGATGGTATAGCTTAGTCTAATGTACAGCTGGAGCAATGGGACCCTATAGAGTCTTGCAGGGTCTGAGTAGCATTTAGTAGCACTGACCTCAGCGGTGGCCACACACAGCAGACTGGAAGGGAAGGGAAAGGAAGGGAAAGAGGGCTATGTCAGAAGTGGTCATGTGGAACAGAGCATTGCTGGTTCCCGTGGGAAGTGATGTGAGTTAAATTTGGATGACACATTCATTTCAGCCCTTTGAAAATTACCTCTAATGGTGCCCCTTTTCTTTTGTTTCCTCAAGATTAATTATCTTTCGGTAGCTATGGTAACTCATTTGTAGCTCTATTATGCATGTAATCTGTACACATTGAACTATTTGCTTCAGCATTCTAAACATTTTCTTGTATAGTCAATAATTCTGCATTATGACATTCTCTTCCTTTTGGTATAAATTGGCTATTTCTTTTAGACTTCTAAAGATGATTTTTAAAAAGAATTAAGAATGACAGATTGACTCATATGTTGTCATAAGTGGCCATCACCTTTGTCACTAAATGTTTGTGTCATTATTTGCTTTTATTGTGCAAGAAGATAGTTCTAGGGAGTTATTACTTTGAGAACCTTTCACACAGGGCACATACCACCATGGTTTCCCCAGCCTCCATGCTCCTAGAAACCGTAATCTTCACTAGGGGTTCCTACCTACCCCCCCCCCCCCCCCCCCCCTTTTTTTTTTTTTTTGCTCAGGATACAGACTGTGTGGCAGTCTGTGTGCCTCTGCCTGGGTCTGGTCCACCCAGTTGCACCTGTTTTTGCAGCTCTTCTCTTTATGTGGTGTTAAGTTTTGGGCTTAACCTTCCTTTAGGTCTCTGACAGGCCTCCTTTGCGCCCTGAGGCTCTCATTCAGAAGAGTTTTATGTCTGTATCTCCTCTTCCCAGGTGCACAGGGAGGCCTGGATTTCTTTTTCCACTTAGCCTCTTGTACCTGAGTGACTGGAATAGGAGAGATGAACCTGAAGCACCTGGTGTGTGTAGCCTGAGTCCAGCACTTCCTTCTCTATGGGCCTTGCCGTGGAAAACTCGTTGTTTCTTTCAAAGATGCCATTTATGCACGAAGTACTCAGTGCCTGCTTTATGCTAGGCATAGGTATTAGAAACAAAAATAGATAAGAGCTAGGCTGATGACATCTAAGGCAGTGAAAAGTGACACAGCGCTAGATTTTCTTTCATAAATTCCTTAAATGGTTGTTCCTTATAAAATAGAGATGTGTTAAAAATAATATGATAAAGAAAAAATTGTTCGGTACCTGAAAGTTCTCAAGTCATGATAAACATGCTTTTGAAAAGCTTTTACATCCTTTAGGTTTTTATTCATGCCCTCCAGGAGCAGGATGGATTCCTTGGTGAAGTGGTGGGGCACACTGGTTTCAGGGTTTGTGTCACCTTTCTTTGCATTTGGTTGTGCTAGACAGGTCTGGTCTTAAAAACATTCACTTCTAGGTAAGTGAATTTTGCTGAGAGTATTAGTAAAGGCTTTAATCATTTTGTGTGTTCTCTATTGCTTATTCCAAATGCCTCACATAGGGAAGATATTCTGGAGGGGCTAGGGGACTCAGAGAATATTTATTTCTATGTTCTTTTAGGCTCCTTGGTAAAGAGCTTTATCACAAGTTACGCCTGAATTTCTTTTTAACCTATTTTTATACATTAGGAATGTAAAATTGTTTTGTTTGCATTGTATCTATTTAAATACATTTGTAACTTGCTTTAGAACTTAAGAAATATGTATTAAACTTATAAAAACTCATCCACACTTAAGATATTAAAGATGTGTATAAGCTGAGCTTAGGGCCTGTCATCTCAGCAGTGGGGGAGGCTGAGGCAGGAAGACTTTTTGAGCACAAGCTGGGCAATTTAGTGATTCCCTGTCTCAAAATCAGAAATAAAAACTGGGCCATGGGTATAGCTTAGTGCATAAGCCCTGGGCTGAGTCTCCTGTACCAAAAAACGGGAAAGATGAACATAAATGTTATTCATTGACTTGTCTCCTGGTTTAGTGTTGTTGATTTCAAACCAGAAGGGGATTTCTTCTTGTATATTAGGTTCCTTGTAAAAACGTGTTCAGCTTCCTGTAGTTGCAGATTGGAGGTCCTGATGATAGCCTCTTTTCATTTTCCTTCCAAGCCCACCTTTTCTCCTCTTCTTTCCCTCCATTCTGCCTTTGTTTATGCACACCATGTAATAACCTAGAGAAGTGACTTTTTAAAAATCACAGAGCTTGTATGTGGCAGAGTTTGGACCAGAAATAAGGTTAATGCTCTTTAAAAAAGAGTGAAATAATACAAATAAGCAATATTTTATCTACTCTTTCTATTTTGCTCAATTTCAGCCTCTTTATGGTGAAATGTTCTGTTTCCCAAGGTTTTTTTCTGTCTGAGTCATCCTACCTCCACAAAATAATTCATGAGAAAAATGTACATGTATTATGAACATGCACAAATGTGCTTGTGTAATTGCTGCAGGGTTATTCAAACGCAGTAGGGGTGTCGTGTGTACCCAATAAAATACACATCAAATATGCTGCCCTTGGCTACTTTCATGCCTCTGCGATGTCCGTGTTCTGGACTGGGTTAGGTGCAGCAGAGAAGAAAATACTCAAATTTCATTTCAGAATTTGCAGCAGCTGGAGCGAACGTCAGACAGATGGGCTTTTCCACCCTGATTATCCCAACTTCCTAAATTTAGAAATACATGCTTTAAAAAAATGTAAATTACCCAAGGGGGTGGTGTAGCACATGCCAGGCAGTGCTAACGAGTGCAGATAGATGTCATCTGCCGACTTAGATGCAGCTCAGCTCCCACGGTGGGGTCTCTGTTATTTTATTCCCTCTAGGTTTGTTTTATATTGCTGCTTTTTTTTTTCCTGAGAAGGTAGTGTCGTCTCTTTTCACATATAGATTAATGTATTAACATTATTTTTAACTGTTAACATGCACACAGCGTCTTAAGCCAAAACAGTGTTTAATCTATCTTATTACTCAAAATTCCTACAAAATAGTGAAATAAGATAGATGAGAGAGAGAGAGAGAGAGAGAGAGAGAGAGAGAGAGAGAGAGAGAGAGAGAGAACCATTGGATGGGAAACCTTTGTATTTTGCCCTTACTACAAATTAGCTGTAGGAATTTAGGCAGGATATCTGCCCCGGGTAGAGTGGGCACACGGGGGTTAGTGGTCACTAAGGTAGCTTTTGTTGCAAGTTATGAGGTTGATTTTATAAATCATCTATATTTATAAATTGTGTTGAACATTATTGTACCCCTGGAATTTAGTATAGCACCTGGCACATACTAGATGCTTAATAAACATTGTCAAAAGAACTATTACTGTGTGTCCTATGTTTTTAGTTAGAAAAATTCATTGAGAATTTTGTTTAGCAAACTTTTGTGACCACTCTGTCCCCGTTAGAATATACTTACCTTTCTCCTGTCTGTTCTTGTTGAGGGGACCAGTGATCCAAAGATGTAAGAAAGCATAGTGAAGAGAGTGAGGTTTGCATATCCAGATCTCTTTGCATTGAAGTGTGAATGATTTGAAGATTCACATTCTATGTAAATGAATATGTTGGAACACCTTTGTTCCAAAGGATGGAGGTTCATCTCAGAAGGGGAAGGGAAGAGCCATGACAGAGGAAACCTTTCCTGGTAAAGAATAGGTGTGCAGAGCCACAGAGGCATGAATTAACTTTAACTTGGGGGCATCAAGTCTTTTCACATGACTGAGGTAGGGTTCTCAGGGAACCCAGGCTAGACTGGGGCCAGAAGGACAGGCAGGCATCAGGTGTTTAGATGGTCTGAGAAGCCTTTCAAGGGTCGTAGACAGAGAAATGACTTATCCAGATTTGTTCCTTTAGCAGTTTGACGTTTCCTGCAGTGTGGAGGATGGATGGGAAGGGGGCTGTGAGGGAGATGCGGAGATAATCTCAGAAGCTGTTGTGGTAGTTCAAGATCATACAAGATTGCTCATAAATGATAATGAATTAAGTTTAAGTCTAACAAAAGAGACATAATCTCAATATTTTACAGACTTGGCATAATTGCTGTTTAAAATAAAAGAGTGTGAAAGACTTTAAAGAGAATATTTCCTTTCCAAAATAGGAGAAACACAAAAAGGGAAAATGCTGACTTTGCTGGGAGTTTCACTTAACAGATGAGAGAAGTGAAAAATTGAGAGGCGATTAGTGTTTTATCGAGACTGAAATCTAGCCAGTAGAATTTTTGAGTTCTCATGTTAGAAACCAGGCTAGACCTCAGAAATCTGGGGTATGTGGTAAAAGGTAATTTAATTTATTAATTTCATCAAACAGTACCCATCTATGGAAAAGATAAACAACCATCTTTGGTGGGGAATGTAAGCTGAATAAGCCTATAACATTGTGGTTTAGAATTTAGCTGGTAATCTCATAAAAGGTCTGGGAAATCTTGTAGTAAATGATTCTAAGAATGGCGGTCCTTTGCAGGTGTTCTTTCCCTGAATTTGCTCTGAGACACTAATTGCCGTTAGTTTGCCAGTCACTATTTCTGAATGGGGTCCAGGGATCTCTGACAATCTTGTGTCCTTAGGGTCCTTTATGGAGTTCTTAGATTACTCAAGTGTCACTCTTCCATCTTCTATTCTGGGCATTGTCTTTCTCCCACTGTCCTGGGATAATGAGCAGGCATCCTTACTTGGCCCTTCTCTTTCTTCTTACCTTCCTTTCCCAAAAGGTGACGTGAAGTGAGCAGCCCTTGTTAATTCTGGCATCTCCTCTACCTGTTAGAATTACCCATTCAGGGTAATTTTTAGTATGGAAATAAAACAGGATGAAAGTTTCAGTTTGGTTGATGCGATTACAGCTTTGTGAAGAAAGACAGCAAGTCACTTTTGTCTTCTTTGCATTTCTGTATCCAGAAGGTGTTGAGTCCTGGCATACCTGGCCATGGCTTAATTAGTATCTTTACTCAGACTCTCTAAACTTAAGTTTTCAGTTTTCTTTTCTGTAAAATGGTGACTGTTGTAGTTACTTTTTCATTGCTGGCATGCAGTGCCCAACATCCACAACTTAAGGGAGAAAAGATTTATTTTAACGTGCAGTTTCAGAAGGTCTCAGTCCTTTCATGGGCAACTGACAGTGGTGGAGGCACATGGCAGAGGCCCGGCTGAAGGAATAGCTGTCCATGACATGACAGACAGGAAGGCAAGTTAGCAAGGAAAGGCAAAGCAAGCATATACCCTTCCAGGTCAAGTCCCAGTAATCCGCTCCTTCTGGATCCAGCCCCAGTGTTCCACCCCTTCCAAGCAGGCCCCACCTCTGAACAGCACAAGGTTCCAGAGGTATTCCACAATGTCCTAATACATGAGGGGACATTCCAGATCCAAACCATAATAGTGATTATGAAAGAATCTACTTTGTGGGGTTAGTGAGAAGTTTAAGTAAGCTGATTTATATGCCTGACATTTAGACATAATTAATTGTATGTCATTTGCTAAAGAAAATGTGCGTGGGTACTTTTGGACTGTCTGTTTCTCGATCTACCCTGGTGGCTCTTACTACTGGTTCAGCATGTTCATAAGGAGTGTCCTGCTCTGCCGCTGTTTCTTTTTCCCTAGGTACCTCTGTACTTGAATTTAAAAGTTTGACAGAAATATATTTCAGTGTTACTTTTCTTACATATCAACACTAAGTACTGCTTTTTGAAAATGCTATTAGATCCTTTCAACTATAAGCTCTTTTCTTTTGAACAACCATGCATGGGTGGATGATTATCCTAATATTAGAAATAAGACATTGCAGCTAAGTGAAGTAAGTTGATCTTGGTTGTCAGGAAGTGTTGAAAGTAGGATAAGAATCCATGTGGATCTGATCCTAAAATCTGCTAATCATGCCTTAGAAAAAGGACCCTCGAGTGTGGTCTGATGAGTTTTTTTTTTTTTAAATCTGTTTGGATGAGGTATAGTTTGAGTATAAAAATCTGCATCTGTTTGAATGTAATTCTATGACAGTTGTAAATACCCAGGAATTCACCAATGCAGAGAAGGTAAAAAAATTTTTTTATTACTTCTTAAAGATTACCTGTGATCTTTTTTCCCCCACTATTTTTATTGATATACAAATGCAATACATAATATTTACAATGAATTTGGGTGTTTTGTACATCTATGTATCACATCGACTTCACAATCCCTGCCCATCTTCTACCCTCCCACCCCCTCCCTCTCCCTTCCCCCGGCTCCAGCTATCACTTCATATGATTCCAAAGAATGTCTGTGTTCTGGGTTTTCCAAGTCCGAGAAACCATACGGTGTTTAACATATTAATCTACTGCGCCTAAGTCATTTCACTCAAGTCACCACTCTACCCCACCTTCCTATTCCTCTAACGGGTTCGCAGTAGTCAAATCTTGGTATCTCCTCTCTGAATCCAACCAATCCCTTTCATTAGGATATTCACGAAAAGTTTTTTTTCCATATTTTCCTACATCTTTGTTGTAATTGTTAAACCTAGCCTTACCCACCAGTTCACACTAGAAAATAATTATAAGCATGTAGTAATTTGGGAAAAAAGAGAAAAAAAATAAAATTCAGTTGCCTTAGCTGAATACTGGAAGGCACATATTTGTACATTCACAAGGTTATCTTTACATCAGTTTTATTAGGATAAATTTTCATTAGTGACCTAATAGGTGAATTGCTACAACAAAACAAAGTTAAAACTATATCACATTGCTACATTAAATGCACTTAAATCTATACCACATAAATATAATTAAAGCGATAGACAGTTAGGCAAATTAGTTATTTCAGAATTTCCTAACTTTCATATCTTATTTACTCATATTTCACTGATTACTAACCTACTTTTTTCTCAACTCATTCTCCTCTAGCTGTTGTCACTTTTCCTCTGGGGTCATTGGTATCACTGGCCTCCCTTTCACTTTCTAAGTTTCCTTTAAGTATTCTCTGCAATACTGGCTCCGTGGCTGTAAATTCCTTTAAGCTGTCTCTGTCATGGAAAGTTTTAAGTTATTCCTTTAAATTAAGGGATACTTTTGCTGGATATGGCAGTCTTTGTTGGCATTTATGCTTTTATAGTGCTTGGATGACATTGCTCCATGATCTCCTTGCTTTTAGAGTTTGGATTGAAAATTTGCCGTTATCCTGATGGGCTTATATTTGTAGGTCACCTTCTGCTTTTCTCTTACCGCTTTTAATATTTTCTCTTTGTGTTGGGTTTCTAGAATTTTAATTATGATGTGTCGTGATGAGGATCTCTTCTGATCAAAACTGTTTGGTGTTCTATATGCCTGCAAAAGTTCCATGTTCATTTGTTTTCTTAGATTTGGGAAATTTTCTTCCATTATTTTATTAAACATGTCCTTTAAGCCTTTTGTTTTGTCCTCAGTCTTCTCCTTGATTCCCATAATTCTGAGGTTATTTGTCCTTGAATCATCTATCAGCCGTTGTAATGATTTGCTTTCTTTATTTACTTTGTATTCTTTGTGGCCTGTATGTTGCAGCTTAGTCACTTTATTTTCTAGGTCTGACATACTGTTCTGAAGTTTTTTTTAAAAGTGGTTACTTATTATTACCTGCGTGTTTTTCATTTCCTGAATATCTGCATTCAGTTTTTCTATATCTCTGTTTTATACTTCTCTAATTTCTTCTTTTGTCTTCATTATCTTCTGGTATATTTCTTCTCTGGTCTCCTCTAGTTGCTTTTCAGGGCTTGCTTTTTGCTTATCTATGTATTGGTGTAGCTCGTCTGCTGTCTGTTTTATTTCCTGCTTTAATTCCTGCTGTAATTCACTGAATTTCTGGGCCCAGAAGTAGCCATCATTTTTGCCATATTCATCTTTATTTACCCTGACTTCATCTCCTAGGATTTCAGGTCTTTTTGTAGATTTGTAACTGTGCTTCCCCAATTCTTCTTTGGTCTCCTCTAATTTCTTTTCAAGGCTTGCTTTTTGCTTAGCTAAGTGTTCTCGTAGGTCTTGCACTGTCTGATTTATTTCCTGCTTTGCTTCCTGGTTTAATTCCTGCTTTAATTCTTGCTTTAATTCTCTGACTATCTGGGCCCATAAGTCACCATCCTTCTTGCCTATCTCTTCCTTGGGTTCTTCTTTGGGTTCTGCAATTTCAGCACCCCTTGCACTCTCCCCTGGGGAATCAGATCTTTTTGTTACCACATTTCCCCGTGGTTCTGCTACCTCTGACTGTCTCTGGTACGCTGGGAAGAGAATGGCTCCTGCTGACGTCACTGCCTGTGACGGCTGTTGAGCCCCATTTCTGATCTGGGATCCTGGGGCCTTTTCTAGGGGGAGCACATGCTGTGTTTGTAATACACACACCCACGGGTTGGTGCATCTGAGGCTGGGGCCGCCCACTGCCAATAGTTTCCACTTATCGGAATCTGTGCTTACCTCGGGCTGAGGTTCTGGCCTCTGGACCTTGTTTGTGATCTGTGGGTGCTGGCAGCTCGGGGCCATGCCAAGTTGGCTGCTTCTTTCCTCTTCTGATGTGACTTTAGGATTTCTGACCCACCCAAAGCCTCCTCTTCTGTTGTTGTGTCCTCCGTCGTCCTCTCCCAGCTCCATCCTCTCCCAGCTCCTTTCAGTGAGATGTTCAGGTCCCCGCGAGATTTCCTCTGGAAGCTGTTTGCAGCTGTCTGCGGTGGCTTTCTGGACAGGGGGGATTTTTTTTCCCCTCTGGTTTCAAAGATCCTTTCGAGTTTCTGTCCTCCTGCTGGTTGCCTTTCATTTTTGGGGGATGCTCCTCTCTTTTCTAGCTACACCAAACACGCTTTTTCTAACTATCTTCTTGACTTTTTAAGTGAGTTGATGAGGAGGCATTGTGCAGTGCTGTTACTCAGTTGCCATCTTGACTGGAAGTTCTGCTGATCTGTTGTTTTGCAACTACATCAGTTTGCATTTTACAGTCTTTTGTGTGAGCAGAATCATACAATATATATACTCTTAAGTGTTTGACTTCTTTTGCTCACCATGCTTTTGAAATTTATCTCTGTTAGTAAGTCTATCAATAGTCTGTTAATTATTGCACAGTTATCCATGTTACTAAATCTATCAATAGTCTGTTGATTATTGCACAGTAGAATATACAACTTTGTACAGACATACAGTATAGTTTTTCTGTTTTTCTATATTTTATATAAATTGTTTCTGGTTTGGGTGTTACTGTTTGAAACTCTGTATGAACTTTTTTTCAGTAATTTTTTTGGCAAATATGTATAGGGGAAATGGATGATGTTTAACTTTCTAGGAAACTTCCAAACTGTTTAAAGTAGTTACACTGCTTTCCTATTTCTACTACCAGTGTATAAGAGTTGAAGTTTCCTCAAATCATTGCCAAGTCTTTCTGTGGCCAATATTTTAAATTGTTAACCATCTTAATGGATATGTAGTAGTATTTCATTGAACTTTTTATTTGTATTTTCTCTAAGAAGTTGTGCTATTGAACATCTTTTCATATGTTTGGTATCTTTGCTTCTTTCTAACAATACCCAACACCCACAATTTAAGCAGGGAGGGTTTATTTTAGCTTACAGTTCAAAGGGCTTATTCTGTTCGTGCTCAGCAGGCAGTGGTGGAGGGCATGGTGGAGTGGCCTGGGGGAGGACAGCTTCTGATGGCATCACAACAGGAAGCAGAGGGAAGGCAATGAATGGAGCTAGTAGGGGAGATATCCTTCTAGGTTGTGCTCCAGTGGTCCTTCTGACCAGGCCTCATCTCTGAACAGCATCTGTAATCATCAGTGAGTTAATCCACTGATACAGTCAGCCCCTATAATTCACTCACATCTCAAATGTATGAAGCCTTGGGAGTATTTCAGTTCTAAACCATAACATTTTTCCTCTGTGACCTAAAAGACCCATGCATCTCATTATGCAGAATGCATTTATTTCCCTTTTAAGAGTTGCCAAAGTCTTAATGGTTTCAGTCCTGTTCAAAAGTCCAAGTCCAAATTTGCCTCTAAGACTCAAGGCAGATTTTAGCTGTGAGCCTCTATTAAAATCAAGAAAAGCTAAACACTTCTGATGTAAAATGGCACAGGATAAACATTCACATCCCAAAAGGGAAGCATAGGAGTATAGAAAGCAGTCAGGCCAAAGCAAGACCCAGCAGGGCAAACACCATAACCATCCGTGTCTCCAGCCCTATGTCTGGAACCTAGGGCAGATTTTGACTAGGTGTGAACTCGAAAGTCCTTGGGCTGCCCTGCCTTTATTCAAGCTCTCCTCAGCAAATGGTCCATTTTCCTGGAAACTCTGACTTCTCGTGGTCTCCACTGCACTTTATGGTTTCACTTTCACAGCTTCACATGGTGTCCTTTCAGGAGTACACTGCTTGGCCTCCGGGGGCTTCTTCTGAAATCTGTGTGGAAGCCTCCATCACTCCACAACTCTTGTATTCTGTGTACACGAATACCAGAACCACGTAGGTGATGCCAAGATGGGCCACTCGCTTGGATAATTGATCCTGACTGCAGGGACTTAGTTTTTAGATGGTTGAACTCCTTGGCAACTCAACTCTCTAGATTGCTCAGCAGCAGATGAACTGGAGCTGTCTTTTCCAAGTAAAATCTTTTAAATCCTCCTTCCTCAAAGGGTGAGATTTGTCTGATTCCCTGAGGCACTTTTAAAGCATCCATTGTGGTTTGTATCTGAAGTGGGCCAAAGGTAAAGATGTCTGCCAGTCTGCCTATCTGGAATTCCCATCTAAGAACTCAAAGGCTTCTACAGTGATTTTCCAAGGAGACCAGGCTGCTGCTCAAGCCAGTGGTAGACCTTGGCAACATCCACACAATCCTGGTTTTATAGGCTTGCAGAGTCCAAGAGTTGTGAGTTGATGACTTCCACCAATATATAAAGGAGAAGCCTGAGATTCAGTGGAGACTCTCCAAAATTGGAAAAGCCAGGAGTCCTGAGGAAGGCTGCAGGCTGTCGGTGATACAAGCCCACAGGAGAGAAGATGGAAGTTACAACCAGAGGCAGTGCCATAGGAGCAGACCCCACATCTTGTCACAGTGTTCTCCATATGCTGGATGTAGAGCTAGAAGACTTAAGCCTTGCACTACTGGGTTTAGAACTTGTTTTGGTCTAATTGTCTTTTAATCTCTTATTCCTCCCTTTTGGAATGGGAATATTTACCCTGTGCTATTATATGTTGAAGGTGCTTAACTCATTTTCACAGGGCTTGCAGCTGAAAGTTTGCCTTGAATCTTGGAGGAGATTTTGTACTTGGACTATTTTAGCAGAGCTAAAACTGTTAAAACTTTGGCAACTCTTAGAGAAGGACTAATAGCATTTTTCCAAAGTAGGTGAACATGAGTCTTTTGGGGGATAAGGGCAGAATGTTGTGGTTTGGATTTGGAGTGGCCCCCAAAAGCCACATGTACCTATGGATACAGTGTACTGTTGGGAGGAGGAATCTGCCTGGAAGGGTGGATGCTTGGGGACTTGACCTGGAGGGGTGTGTATTGGTTCTCCCTTTCCTCCCTAACTTGGCTATGTTCTGTCCACCTGTGAATAGACTGTGGCCTTCGAAAACTGTGAGTTAAAATAAATCTTTCCTCCCTAAAGTTCTGAATGTCAGGTATTCTGTCCCAGCAACAGACACTAAGACAGCATCTTTCCAGTTGTTGTGCTGCAATTTCATTGATTGATTTCTGAACATTAAATTGACCCAGCTTTTCTAGGATCAATGATTTATTCATAATCCATCATCTGTTTTAATGTTGTTGGATGAGAGTTACTATTTACTTAAAATTTTTGTTGAAGATTTGATAACAGGTAATGGTCTGTAGTGTTTATTTTTGTTCAAGTCTTTATGAAGTTTTGGTGTTGTGGTAATTCTGGCCTTTCAATGAATTGAGAAATAAAAGTATGTGAAACTGCTGTTATATAAGACCACTTGGATCTGGAGTTTCTTAGTCAGAAGATTTTGGTAAAATATTCAATTTATATAACTGAGGACTACTAAGGGTCTACATTTTTTTTTGTAACTTTTGGCCAGTTGTGTTGTGAAAGTATTTTTTACATTTTAAATAAATGGTCACTGTTGACAAAGTTGTTCATAATGTTATTTTCTTTTTTTATTTATGTAGGATTTATAGTTAAAAGTCTTTTTCTTTCCCAATACTGGTAATTTGTTTTCCCTTTTTCAATTCCTTGATTAGTCTATTTAGGATTTTATTAATTTTGTTGATATTTTCACTGAACAAGTTTTTGATTTTGTTAATTTCCTGTATTGCTTTTGTTTCCTGTTTTATTGATTTCTGCTCTTTATCATTTTCTTTTTCTTTTTTTTTTTTTTTTGAGACAGCATCTTCCTCTCTAGTCCAGGGTGGTTCTGAGCTTATTATGTAGCCCAGGCTGGTCTTGAATTTACAGCAATCCTCCTGCCTCAGCCTCCTGAATGCTAGGCTGACAGGGGTGCATCACCACGCCCTATTTATATGGTGCTGGGGAGTCAAACTCCTGTACTTAGTGCTTGATAGGCAAGTGCTTTAACCACTGAGCTATTCTTCCAGCACTCCTCTATAATTAGCTTTACTCAGCTTTCCCCTTTTTAGCTTTCTGTACTGAAAACTTATATGATTAACTTTAATCCTCTTTTATTTTCCCAGTTGAGCATGCAAAGCTACAGTTTTCTCTGTTGTCACTGTTACAGCTACATCTCCAAAATTTTGATATCATGTTTTTTTCATTTGAATTTAGGTAAAATATTTTCTAATTTCCATTGTGAATTTTTTGACTCATGGATTGGCATGTCCTATTTAACTTCTAAGCATTTGGGTTTTTCCCTAGGTGTGTTGCTATTGTCTTCTAAATTAAGTTTTATTTTTTTTTTGATGAGATACTCTGTATGTGATTTCAGTCCTTTTAGATTTATTAGAATTTGCTTAATGGTAAAGCATATGCTTTCCTTGGGTGAATGTACCACTCATACTTGAAAAGAATGCATGCTCTGTAATTGTGGAGGTTTAACGTGTCTGATTGTGCTCTGCTGACCTTCCTTTTCTTTATGAATATTTTGATCCAGTGCTTGTATCAACTGTTGAGGGAGTGGTTAAAATTCTGTACTGTAATTGTGGAATTGTGTCCTCCTTTAGTCCTATAAATTTTTGCTTTATGTACCTTGAGGTACTTTCTGTTCTTGGGCAAGTGTTTGATTGTATGTTTTCCCAATAAATTAATCTTTTCTTCTTTATGAATTATCTTACTACTCTATTTTGGGTCATGCAATTTTGTATTTGAATCTGTTTTATATAATATTAATATAACAATTCAAAATTTCTCCTACTTACTGTTTGCAAGGTATATCTTTTTGTATCCATTTATTTTTTAGTTTGTGTTTTTGTAAACATCTGTCTTTGTAGGCAACAGTTTAGTGGGTCTTTTTAATCCGTTTTGATTATCACATACAGATTCTTAAGCAAATTCTCTTTACATTATTTTCTTAGTACTTGCTCTAGGGTTTATAAAATGCAATCTTAATTTGTCACAGTTATGTGTAGATTTATGTTTTACCACTTTATAAAAAATATACAAAACTTGAAAACAGAGGAATACATTTACCATAGTTCCCAATATTCCTTATGGTGTTAATTTCAAATGTCTTGTATCTAATATCAACCCAAAGTTTTCAAAGAAATTAAGAAAAAAATTTTTTATTTATACCCAATAACTATTTCTGATTTTTAAAAATCCACTCCTGCAGATGCATATTTTCTCCTGGCATCCCTTCCTGCTAGCCTGAAGAACTTCCTTTAACATTTCTTGTAATGCTCATCTCTCATGGCAAGCTACATTCCCGTTATCTGAAAATACTGATTTTTTTTTAATCTTAAAGAATTTAAGCTGAATTTTTGACAAATACATCATTCTAGGCTGGTAGTTTTTATCTTTCTTTCTTTTTTCTTTCTGTCTTTCTTTAACCCTCAAGGTATTGTCAAATTGCCTCCTGAATTCCAGAGGGTTAGATAAATAAGTGGAAACAATACTGCAGTTATTGGGATGATTTCTTTTTTGTATGGAATGTTTCTTTTTTCCTGACTGATTTTACGATTTTTCTCTTTGTTCTTTAGTACTTGGACTGGACATTTCTATGTGTGACTTTCTTTGAACTTATCCTCTTTGTGGTTTTCTTAGCTTCTTGAATTTGTACATCTGTGTCATTCACTATTAAATGGGAGAGTTGTTTCTTCAGAATTTCTTTTCTCTTTCCTGACGTTACTTACTATATGTTAACATTTTGTAGTGCTCATATACATCCCTTAAATACTCTTTGTATTTCTAAAATTTTTTCTCTCTCCTTTAGTCTGGATTTCTGTTAATCTATCTTCAAGTTCATTAATTTTACCCACCTTTTCTCTCTTTTCTATTCTGCTGTTAAGCTTATCCAGTGAATTTAAAATTTTCAGATATTTTACAATTCTAAATTTCTATTTTACTATTATATCTTCTGTTTTCTTTCTACTGAGATATTCTGTTTATTACAAATGAATGTTCTTCTTCCATTGTTGAACATAGCTTGTAGCTGATTTAAAATCCATGTCAGATAATTCTAGTACCTGCGTGAGGTTAGCATCTGTGATGGTTAATTTTATGTGCCAGTGTGACTGGCTAGGGGATGTCCAGAAGGCCAGTGCGACATAATTTCTGGTATGTCTGTGAGGGTGTTGCCAGAAGAGACTACTGTTTGAGTTTATGGACTGAATAAAGCAGATTCTCTCATGGTTCTTGTGTGTTGGGGAAGATAATTGAGGGCCTACCTTAAACAAAAAGTCAGAGGAAGATTAAGTTCTGTCTTTGCCTGATTGATTGAGTTGAAAAATGAATCCTGCCCTTTTGGGATCTGCTCTTGACTTCCTTGGTGGACTGGGCATAGCATTTACCTGCAGGCTCTCAGACTTTCATAGTACACCTCTGGCTTTCCTGTTTCTTTCCTGTGTTTTCTAAGTTATTCCTTAGTATAGTCAGGTTAACACATAAAATTAATCGCAAAAGGGATCCTATCTTTTACTGCTTTTCTCCTTCTAATTGTGATTGTACTTTATTCTTTTTAAACAAAACTGGAAATGGAAGACAGTTGGAGAATTCCAGCTGTATCTCTGTGACCTTCTGTGTACTGCTTTGCCAGTGGGAGTCCTATTCATGGGCGTGTCCTATGCTCCCTACAAGGCAGGCCCCTGGCTCTTAAGTAGCAATGTGAAGGAATGAGAGCAAGCAGGCACCTCACAGGACCCCAGGCAGCCAGTAGTATGGCTCTTGGTGTAGCCTTTGCCTTTTTGGTATATTATTCTTCTGTATCTTTATTTTTATCTGCTCCTTGCTTTTCTTTTATTCATTCTGCTTATTAATTTTTGTCAAGTTAGTTGGCCCATAAAACATGATTTTACTTTTTATGCTTAATTTGTAATCTAGGTCTCATATGATTCAGTGCAGATGTTAAGTTCCTTGAAATACCTTTCCTTGTTCAATTGTCTGGAATTTGAAAGTAGTGTGATAAAATAGTGAGAAATAAAACAAGAAGTCATGAAACCCCTCCCAGTTACTTGGTAATTGAAATAACTGGTAAGGATGAGTGTAAGAGAGATGATCTTGTTATCTACTAAGTACTTTTGAATTTTCACAAGTTCTTTTCCTTACAGACTTGTTTATGATACATTTATTGCAGAGGGTTTGGTCTTTATAGAAGAAGATGGATGGAGTAAAAGCTTAGGTAGTAAAAATGCAGGTATTTTTCTTTTAAGATTGCGGTTTGGCTTCTAGAATTTACAGTCTTCAACAGCTGAATATTGGAGCAAATTGATTAAAGAATCTACTGGTCATGCTCAGATGGTGTATCAGTCAGAGTTCTCCAGAGAAACACGTACTGTGTGTATATGCAAAAGAATTTGTTACAAGGAATTGGCTCCTGTTATTGTGGAGGCTAGCAAGTCCAAAATCTCTAGAGCAAAGTCCTAGCTCAGGACTGAAGGAGAAGCTTCCACAGAGCCAGAAAGAACTGATGTTGCATTTGAACCATCATGGTTAACTCTTGCTGTGGGCAGTTGTCAGGATTTTGTTTTTCGTCAGGCCTTTATCTGATAGAATAAGGCCCACACACATGTGGAAGACAAGTCCTTTACTCAGTAGTCAATTTGAATGTTAATTTCTCCAAAAAACACCCTTACAGAAACATCTAGAATAATGTTTTATTTAAGACTATTTGGGAACCCCTATCACTCAGTGGTGTTGACACATAAAATTAACCCAGATAGCCTGGCCCTGTGGCGCAAGTCTGTAATCCTAGCAGTCTGGGACACTGAGACAAGAGGATCGCAAGCTTAAGCCTAGTTTAGGCAGTTTAGTAATTTAGTGAGACTCTACCTCAACATCAAAACTAAAAAAATTGATTGGGAGTATAGCTCAGTGTTAAGGCCTTGGGTTCAATGTGTAGTACCATAAATAAACAAGGAAATATTAACCCATATAGGGGGAATGTTTACTTGTAAGAAATATTAAGTTCTAAATCAGGAACACTTGAAAATCTGATCTACAGCACGCTTGTAAGAGACTCAGTACAAGCAACATTTGGTCCATCTGACTGCCTACTCCTCCTAGAAGCACCTTCCATTTGTTCCCTTCTGTGACTCTGATGACACCTTTGGTTTCTGGGTAGGATCTTTCCACACTTATATGTACTCTGTATATGGCTGAGGAAGGAGTAAAACAAGAGGAAAATGACTTTCCTGATTTTTCCTTTTCCGTAGAACCTTAGCAGTTTTAGGTCTAGAAGTTTGGAATTCACAAAGTCTAAGTCTAGATTCCAATGTCATCTGAAGTGTGTTTTGGTGATTTGTTTCTGTGTTTGCATTGGCCTCCTCTTGATCAAGCCTATGAGTATGACTTTTCCTTTTCTCTTATAGAGATAATAATAATTTTGAGATATTTATTTATGTTTTTGGTTTGTTTTAATTAGTCAAGAAGTATCATTTCTGATGGAGGGAAGGTTTGAGTTTCCATGTTCAGTTTCTTAAAGCCAAAAAGTGAGGTGTGTGCTATGGGTTGGAAGGGTAAGATGGGAGTAGGAGCTTAAGAATAATGAGTCTTGGAGAACCAGGCTGGGTTGCTGCAGAGGAGGGAGGTGGTCAGTGTGGAAGCTGTGATCTCCCAGCCTCGGGCAGAGCCGTGCCGGGGTGAGTCCACAGGGGAAACCCAGGCACAAACAACCAAAGACAACTAAAGACAGCAGAACAATGAGGAAATGTGGAAATAAATCTCCTTCAGAAAGGATTGACATACCCGAAGAGCATACTAGAAATCCTGAAAATGCAGAATCTAAAGATGAAAATGTCAAAAACTATGGTAACTTCTGGACCCAGAAATACATCAAATTAAAGAAGGAATTAAAACAGGAATTAATGCAGGAAATGAAGCAGGAAAAAAAGTCATACAGCAAGAGCTACACCAAGACCTAGCTAAGCAAAAAGCAAGCTTTGAAAAGCAAGTAGAGAAGATAAAAGAAAAAACGAACCAGAAGATAATGAAGGCAACACAAGAGGTGAGAGAAGAACACAACAAAGACATAAAAAAATAAATGCAGATATCCAGGAGGTGAAAAATACACAGGTCACAATAAGCAGCAATATCGAACAATTTCAAAATAGATTATCAGACTTAGAAGACAAAATGATAGAGTGGGAACAGAAAGACCATAAAGACTGCAAACTAAAAAAAGAAGAAAGTGAGTCATTACAATGACCGATAGATGATTTAAAGAGAAACAACCTGAGAATTATGGGAGTCCAAGAAAATACCGAGGATGAAACAAAAGGCTTAAAAGTCATATTCAAGGAAATTATGGAAGAAAATTTCCCAAATCTAAGAAGAGAAATGAACATTGAGCTACTGCAGGCATATAGAACACCAATCAATATGGACCAGAAGAGAGCCTCATCATGACACATCATAATTAAAGTACTAGAAACCCAACACAAAGAGAGAATACTGAAAGCGGTAAGAGAAAAGCAGAAGGTGACCTACAATGGTAAGCCCATCAGTATAACTGCAGACTTCTGAACTCAGAATCTAAATGCCAGGAGATCATGAAGCAATGTCATTCAAACACTAAAAGAACACAAATTCCAGCCAAGACTACTATGTCCAGCAAAACTATCTTTCAAACTAGAGGGAGGAATTAAAATTATTCATGATATAGAAAGCTTAAAGAAACTTGCAGCCACTAAGCCATCACAGCAGAGAATTCTCAAAGGAAACTTGGATAGTGAAAGAGAGGCCAATGACATAAGTGACCCCAGAGGAAAAAAAAAGACAAAAGCTAGAGAAGAATGAGCTGAGAAAAAAGTAAAGCCAGTAAACAACATGGAAAAATAAAATTATGGCAGGACACGCTAAACATACCTCAGTAATTACCCTAAACACAAACAGCCTCAACTCACCTATCAAAAGATATAGACTAGCTGACTGGATCAAAAAACAGAAACCCACAATTTGCTGCCTGCAAGAGACACACTTCACCAAAAAGAAAACTCATAGACTGAAACTAAAAGGTTGGAATTCAGTATTACATGAAACAGGAGGACCCAGAAAACAAGCAGGGGTAGCTATGTTAATCTCAGACTCATCAGATTTCAAAAGAAAACAGGTGAAGACAGACAAAGGTGGACACTACATACTGGTTAAAGGAACACTAGAACAGGAAGAAATCACAATTATCAACATATATGCCCCCAAGTCTAGAGCACACAATTATGTAAACCAAAAATTGTTAGGACACAAAGGCCCCAATACAATTATAGTAGGGGACCTTAATACCCCACTATCACAAATAGATAGATCAACCAGACAAAAAATCCACAAAGATATACAGCTGCTGAAAGACACTATGGAAAACTTGGACATAACAGACGTTTATAGAGTTTTCCATCCAACATCAACTGACTGCATGTTCTTCTCGGCAGCACACAGAACATTTTCTAAAATAGACCATGTCCTGGGACATAAGTCATCCTTAAACAAGTACAAAGGGATAGAAATAATTCCCTGCATACACTCAGATCATAGTGGAATAATACTGGAACTTAACAGCAACAGAAACAAAAGAAAATACACAAATACATGGAGACCTAACAACTTACTACTGACCAAGCAATGGATTATGGAAGAAATCAGAGAAGAAATAAAAAACTTCATAGAGTTAAATGATGACGGAAGTGCATCATATCAAAATCTGTGGGACATGATGAAAGCAGTCCTTAGAGGAAAATTTATAGCCATAAATGCACACATCAAAAGAACAGAACAGTCACAAATAAATTCCCTAATGATGTACCTTAAGGACCTAGCGAAACAAGAACAACTTAAGCCAAAAGGCAGTAGGAGAGAAGAAATTATAAAGATCAGATCTGAAATAAATGAGATCGAAATTAGGCCAATAAAAAAGATTAATGAGTTAAAGAGCTAGCTCTTTGAAAGAACTAACAAAATTGACAAACGTCTTGCTAACCTCATCAAGAAAAGGAAAGAAATGGCAAAGATTAGCACACTTAGAAATGAAAACGGTGAAATTACAACAGACTCTACAGAAATCCAGAATATTATAAGAAATTACTTTGAACATCTATATTCTAACAAATTAGAGAACTGGGAGGAAATGGATGATTTCCTCGATACATATAAAATACCAAAATTAAATGAGGAAGATATAAAAACCTTGAACAACCCCATCACACACAGAAATTGAAGCAGTAATAAAAGCTCTACCTACAAATAAAAGTCCAGGCCCAGATGAATTCACAGCAGAATTTTTTCAGTACTTTAACTCTAATCCTCCTCAAACTGTTTCATAAAATAGAAAATAAAGGAATACCACCAAACTCAATTCTTGAGGCTAGCATCACACTAGTCCCAAAACCAGACAAAGACTTAACCAGGAAGGAAAATTATAGAACCATATCCTTAAGGAGTATAGATATAAAAATCCTCAGTAAGATTCTGGCAAAAAGAATCCAACAAGTAATCAGAAAGATCATATACCATGATCAAGTGGGCCTCATCCCTGAGATGCAAGGTTGGTTCGACATACAAAAATCAATCAGTGTAATACACCATATCAAAAAAAGCGAAAATAAAAACCACATGATCATCTCTATTGATGCAGAAAAAGCCTTTGACAAAATCCAGCACCCCTACATGATAAACACACTGAGAAAAATGTGTGTAGAAGGGCCCTACCTAAAACTCATGGAAGCCATATATGCCAAGACTACTGTAAATATCATAGTAAATGGAGAAAAATTGAAATTGTTCCTTCCCAAATCAGAAACAAGACAAGGTTGCCCACTCTCAGCACTCTTATTCAACATAGTCCTTGAAACACTTGCCATAGCAATCAGACAAGAAAATGAAATAAAGGGTATCTGCATTGGAAACCAGGAAGTCAAATTTTCCTTGTTTGCAGATGATATGATTATCTATATGGAAGATGCCAAAAACTCCACTATGAAACTTCTGGAAATAATAAAGATTTCACCAAGTCACAGGCTACAAAATTAACACTAAAAAATCAATAGCTTTTCTCTACACTAACAATGAACTTATTGAGCAAGGACTCAGAAAAACAATTACATTCTCAATAGTTCAGCAAAAAAATTCAATTCCTAGGTGTATACCTAACCAAGGAAGTGAAGGACTTATATAAAGAAAACTACATTACATTGAAGAAAGAAGTTATAGGAGACATTAGAAAATGGAAAGGCATCCCCTGCTCTTGGATAGGCAAAATAAATAGAGTCAAAATGACTATACTACTTAAACTGTTATATAGATTCAATGCAATTCCTATCAAAATACGTACAAGTTTCTTCAAAGAACTTGAAACAACAATTCTTTAATTCATATGGAACCAAAAGAGACCAAGAATAGCCAAAGCAATCCTGAGCAACAAGATCAAGGCAGGAGGCATTACAGTTCCACACATCAGGCTGTACTATAAAGCAATAGATGCAAAAACAACTTGGTACTGGCACAAATATAGACAGATAGACCAGTGGGACAGAATTGAAGATGCAGAGACAAACCCAAATACCCTCAATCACTTAATCTTTGACAAAGGGGCTAAATGCATAAAATGTTAAAAGGACAGCCTGTTCAACAAATGGTGCTGGGAAAACTGGACATCCACATGCAGAAGAATGAATCTAGTCACACACCTATCACCATGCACCAAAATCAAATCAAAGTGGGTCAAAGATCAAGACATTAAAATTGAAACACTTAACCTCCTAGAAGACAAATTAGGCAAATATCTAAAATTTACATGGGTAGGCAAAGACTTCCTTGACAAGACACCAAGAGCAAAAAAAATTATCCCCATTATTAACAAATGGGATCTTGTCAAATTAAAAAGTTTATGCACAGCAAAGGAAACTCTCAACAATGTAAAAAGAGAACCAACTCACTGGGAAAAAAATATTCACCACCAACAAGTCAGATAGGAAGCTCATAACTAGAACATACAGGGAGCTGATGAAAAGTAAACCAACCAAAATAAAAGATCCCATTGAAAAATGGGCAAATGAAATGAAGAGGCAGTTCACTCAGGAAGAAGTACAAGGGGCCAATAGATACATGAAAAGATGGTCAACATCTCTAGCCATAAGAGAGATGCAAATCAAAACAACGCTAAGATACCATCTCACTCCAGAGAGAATGGCCTATATCAACAAGTCAAATAGTAATCAGCGCTGGCGAGATTGTGGGGAAAAAGGAACTCTCCTACACTGCTGGTGGGAATGTAAATTCATACAACCACTTTGGAAAGCTGTATGGAGAGCTCTCAAAAGACTGGAAATAAATATCCCCTTTGATCCAGAGAGACCCCTCCTGCGAATATATCCAAAAGAGGTCAAAACAACACATGACAGAGACATATGTGTACCCATGTTCATAGCAGCACAACTAACAATAGCTAAAATATGGAAGTCATGAAAATACCCATCAACAGACCAAACTGTGGTATTTATACACAATGGAATACTATGCATCTATAAAGTCCAACAGGGTGGAGGGTTTTGCAGGCAAATGGAAGAAACTTGAGAATGTCATGCTTAGTGAAGTGAGTCAGAAGCAGAAGGTGAAACATTGAATGGTGTCTATGATATGAGAGACCCAGATCACAACTCTTATGGAACTTAAAATGAAAAAGTGAAACAGGGGGGTAGGGCGGGGGAGCGTGGTAGGGTAGGGTAGGGGGTGGGACAAAAGGAGAGTGGGAAAGTCTTTGTCATCTTGATAAGGTACATGTGGGCACAAAATGCTCAACTTCATTGTAAACCTTAAATCTTGCACTAATACATATCAATAAGGTGGGGAAAAATAGAATAACGAGGCTTGGAAGAGCCATGCAAAGGAGTTTGTTAGGAGCTCACTGAGAGATCGTGGAACTACACATTTGAAGTTAGATAGTGAATTAAGAGGCTAAACTATTTTCATTCTTTTTGCTTTCTGGTTTTAGATTCATGATTATTGTTCCCCGATATCTGTGGATATTTGTTGTCACTAGTACTTAGGATGGTATCTTTGTTCTGAGCCTTTTTTGACGCAGGGCACTATTTCTCAAAAATTTTCTTAAGAATTAATACCAAAATGTAACAAGTCTATAAAAGATAATTTGAGGTGAGTATGTTATTAATTACTATGTCATGAAGTTTGTTTTTTTATTATTTAGTGACACCAAGGTTTGAACTCAGGGAGCACTGAGTTAAACCCCCAGCCATTGATTGATTGGTTGGCTGACTGATTGATAAGTTGTTAACTAAGTTGCCCAGGCTGGCCTGTGCTCCCCCTTGCTAGCCTCAGATAGCTAGATTATAGACCATAATATTGAGTTTTACATATGGTTTTGTGTAGCATTATGAGTGAGATATGTTGTGTTTTTTAACAAGTAATATACAGTGTGGTTAGAAAAAAAGAATATTTTCGAACTGTTTTGGTTATTTACTTCTTACAGGAGATGTGAAGACCTTCACATTTGAAATGGCCTTTTCTTATAATCCTGAAAAACTAAAACACCTGTTATGGCTGTGATTTCAGCCATTGATGAAATCCAACATTTGAGATGATATTAACTCTGACTATTGCTATGTATTATCTCATGCAACTAGAGGGTCATATATGGGACAGTTTCAAACAATTAAGCGTATGTAATCAAATCAATGTACATATATTCCCTAACCATACCTATTTCTTTCACAAGGAGTAGCATCTATTTCCTTGTTAATTTTTATAGGTTTTGCATGATATTTTGCTGTATTGATGTAGTCTAACACATCCTCTTTCTGAGAGATACTTAGATGCTTTCACGAATTTTGTTATTTTATTATTATAAACAGTGATAAAATGATATACATACATTATTTTTCACATATAAATTTTGCTTAGTTTACTTCAGGTTAACCAGATATAAAGTATTGCTTGTCAATTCAAAAATGATGTGCTTTGGGAGTAACAGTAGCGTAAATGCAGATTGAAGTCTGCTGTTAATGTTGAAGCATCAAAAAATAAATGAAAACCTTTTCTAGTTATCTAGTGGTTGAAAGTCTTTTTATTTTTAAAAATATTTTCTGTGCTGGGAATCCAACCTGGGGCTTTGTGCATGCTAGACACAGGATCTACCCCAGAGCTACAGTAACAAAGTAGTAAGTAAGGCATTTGGGGGAAAATTGAGGAAAAAGGGTATTGGATGTTATTAGTGCAGGTTATATCTGACTCTGGAAAACTAATTTTCATTTTTATTTATTTATTTAATTTATTTTTAAGACAGACTCTTGCTCTGCAGTGCAGTCTGGTCCTGAGCTCATATAGCCCAGGTTGTCCTCAAACTCAGAGTGGTTCTTCCTTTGCCTCTCGGGGCTCAGGTTACAGACATGCAGTACCACTCCTGACTAATTTTTATGTGGGGCTGGATGATTGAACCCAGGTCCTAGTGCACACTAAGCAAGCGCTGTAACCACTGGCCTATGCTCCCAGCTCTGGAAAACAAATTTTTATATCTTAGAAACTTCCCAGAAACTGAGCATGTGTCATGCCCAGGACTAGATATTATATGAGTTTGCATAGTACTGTATGAGGGCCATAATACATTTTATTACTTTCTGAAAGTCCTAAGAGCAGCCACATCCCAACACAGATCTCTAAAATCAATAGAAGAGAGGAATGAAGGTAATTTTCATGGTAACTTTATCCAGAATGAGAAATTCCTAGCGTATGTGTCAGAATGCAACGGAGCAGACCCCATGCAGACGCTCAGTTTGAAAGACGGATAAGGTTTGCTATTAAGCAATGAAGAAGTCACTTGGAAACTGGTGAGGATGCCAGGGGCAGAGGGGCAGAGGTGTCGCAAAAGCACGTGGAGGGCAGTGGCGAGGGCACACTTGCTGCCAGATTGCTCCTGTCAAGGTCCCCCTGTGTATCTGGGGCTTCATGGGGGCTTCCGTTGTCCTTGAAGTGCAGACCTAGACTAGGCCAGGGATGCACACCTTCTAGATTAGAGAGACTTTAATTTTTTTCTAGATGCTGAGCTTTCTTCAAGCAAGTTGACTTAGTTCATGATTATCTAAAATTGGCTTAGACCTACTTAGAAGATAACAGTGCTTACATGGGTCCCGAAACAGTGATGCCAAATGTCCCTTTGGATTCAGGTCCACACTGTCGGTTGTCAGAGGGATGCCTGCTTGGATGCTCCATCCACAGGCCCAGCAAGCCTTGCTCTGCCGTTGGTCTCCTCTTCCATACTTTTAAACACACTTATTATCTACCTGGTTCTGTGTACTGGGTATCTCCAAGGTGAATTAAAAGAAAAAAGACATGTTGTTTTCTCATTAGACTTTAGTGGGAATCCATTGAAGGTATTCGTGATTCAGTCATATTATTTTCATATGTGGAATGGAATGGAGTAAGTCAAGAGTAGCAGGAGAGAGGCTGGGAGACTGTCACAAGAAATGGGGTAGTAAGATAGTGGTAGTAAGAACTAGGCTAGTGCCAAGAGGAGAGTCAGTGGCACTTGGTGATGGACTGAATGAAGGAGCAGGTGTCAAAGAATGACTTCGAAGTTGCTGACCATGGCACTGGCATCCGTCCTGGCTTGTGTACTGAGATGATAAAGCTGCTCCCACTTGAACAGACTTAGAGGGGACAAAGATTCAGTTTTGGGAACTATTAAGCTTGAAATTCCTTTAGGAAAATTCAGTGTCCTGTTACATTATATTTTACCAGTAAAGTCCTTACCTTCACCCAATGCATAAGCCAAGAATTTACCTTGATTCCTTTTCAGGGAAAGTGATCGTGTAGTTCTGGTTATTTATCAATTCTGTACTGCTTTAGAACTCACTGGAATCTTTCTCCACTGTTAATGCTTAGCTTAGGCACCAATCATTTTCCTGTACTCTTACTCTAGCTTTGTAATTCTAAGTCTTCCATTACTTCCTCACTTTAGTTCAAAGCTTTTCACACCATCTTTGGTAGAGAGTTTAGGGGGATTCTTCAGTGCAAAAGGCAAGGGGGGAAAAGGGCTTACCTAATCTAGATGGGATTTCATGCCTTCTACAATTGTTTCAGCCCAAAGAACTTTGCATTTCTCTTTCCTATATCTGGAGCTATTGTGTAAAATTTCATTTGAAAGCATATTGAAAGTAATTACAAGATAGCTACAAGTTTATTTACTGTATTACTGTAATCAGTATTGCTAATAATATTATATACATGAAAATACAGCTTTATTCACTCATCAGTTGATATACATTTAGGTCATTTCTACTTTTTGACTGTCCTGAATACTACTAAAAATGTGAGTAAAAGTTTCTTATGATGTATTTTTATTATATATATATATATTTATACTGTTTACATTCTCCCCAACATTATATGAGCATCCTAATTTCTTTATATTTTTGCTAACACTTGCAATTATCAGTCTTTTTATTATAGTTGTTCTAATGGGTCTGAAGTGGTAGTTCACTGTAGTTTTATATTTTCCTAATGACCAATGATAGTATTTGTTTATTGGCTATTTATAGGCTGTCCTTGGAGAAATGTTTTATTTAAATCCTTTATCTATTTTTGTTTTTGTATTATTAAATTTTAACATTTCTTTGTGTGTACTGGATTATAAAATGTATAATTTATGAATATTTGTCTCCCATTTTGTTATCTGTATTTATTTTCCTGATGGTATATGAACATTTTTACTTTTGATGAAGTTTATTAATTTTTTCTCTCGTCACCTGTGTTTTTGGCATTACATCTAAGAAATCACTGCTTAACTCTGGCAGAATTTCTTGTGCCTGTTTTTTTCTTGGAACTTTTTTCTTTCAATCCCTAAGTAGCCATGAAATGGTCATAATTTATTTCAGTGCCTCTGAACTTGTACAGACCCGGAACAAGACTCATGAAACCAGATCCATAGGTCAGATAGAGCATGTGTGTATGTGCGTGGAGTTGGGGTAAGAATGGTGCCCCTTTGCCCTGTAAGTCTTGGAGAGTATTTGCCAGAATATATTAATAAAGATCTGGTGAACAAAGACTTTGAAAATATTGGTTCAGATGATATATAAACAGGTTTGTACTTTTTGCTAAATATGTAATGAACACCATTTAAGTTAACCTGCTCTGGAATCTTCAACTATGGTTTAAACTTACATATAATAAGAAACTTACAAAAGAGTTGTACTTGGGTGGCATAGACTATTTGAGCAACACCTAATCTGGTAGGCTGGACTGGGAAACCCATCTATCCAGATTATGTTTGCTGTGTAAAAGTTTGAAAGTACTAGCCCTTGTAGCCTTTCTTATTTATTTCACATCTTGAATATTAGTTGAGATCTTTTTTGGTACATTTTCCTGTCTTCCTTTTAATGCCAGTTTAAGGAATTGCTAATTGTCTATTCTTGCTGGAAAGTACTGATTTCCATTTGAATATAACAGTCTTTTTGCTAAAACTTTCCTATGGTTGATTCGAGCAAATACAGAAGCCTTCTGTTTGCGGACTGAATGTTCAGCCAGCCATGACGTCGCTGCTATTATCAATGAGGCTTATTCATCACTTTCCATGCTAGTGCATTGTACGGGGCTTGCAGAGGATCTTGGAGATTTTGAATGGAGAGCTTCTCCTTGCTTACCTCCATGCACTGTTGGTATGAAGCGATTCTGTTCTCTGTCTTCTCCAGGCCTTGTGGATAATTAGATCTTTTTTTTTTTTTTTGATTCTCTGTAGTGTTTTGCAGATGCTAGACATGAATTGAGAATTTGTTCATTTTCTAAATTTAAAAAGAGCAATTAATACTATTAGGAGATAATTTTGTTCTATTCTTTTATGTGGTAATACTTATCTTATATCCAGAGCTGTTTTACAAAGATATGGACACTATTCTGTTTTTAGAAAATAAAATGATAGGGCAATTGATGATCTTAGATTAAATCTCACTGATCTTTGAGTAAATTAAACTTTTTAATATTTAATTTGAGATCATTATTGAACATTTAGATTGATTCACAGGTTAACTGCTGAATTTCCTTGTAGATACAGTTGTAGAGACATAAAGGGGTTAATTAGTTTACGTTGATAAAATTACATGTCCTGAAATGTAGGAGACACTGATTTTTTAGAGCCTTATAAGATACAGTCAGCATGCAGTAATACACATTGGGCCTGCCCACACAAAGATGCTGCGACAAGTAGTGATTCCTGGGTGTGTGCTTTGTGGATATTGGGTACAGAATATCTATGTTAGAATAATAATTGTTTTTTTTTCTGACTCCTAACAATTTCTTATTTTCAGAAAAATATTCTGTGAAGAATAGTCTGTAATTGCCTTATATTTTCCACCACTGGTTCTTCCAGTCTAGAGTATGAGTTTCAGGGATTCACGTAAGCCTGTGTGTCCTATTCTAAGGTGACTCAGTTCTCTGGGTCTCTGTGGAGTTTGAGAGGGCTTCCTCCTCCCTGTAGCCCAGGTGATTCCAGAGGACCTGTTTGACTCAACAGTTTTCATTTGCTGGACTTGTGTTTTCCATAGGGATATTTCTGGAAATAATTTCTTTCAGACAACAACTCCTTTTTCTCCACCTCCCACATATGCATACCCCTGCCCTTTAGAGATTCCTTGAACCCACAGAATTTCTGAAAATGAGTCTTATTTTGATACATACTGAAGTAAGTACCTCAGGCCTGCCTTGGTCCAGAATTAACTTGTAGAGATTTGCAGAGGCCTGAGGTTTGCCCTCGGGCTAGAGGAAGTGGAGATACTGTTCCATTCTCTTTTGTGTTTCCTATAGTGTCTATAGTGTTTTCTGTGGTGCACTGTGCAGAACATGCAGAGTAAATGTGTTGGTCGCAACCCTTTATCTCTTTTTCCTGTTCTTGACTTACATGTTTGAAGGCCTGAGATCATCACAGATTTTCACATTCTATCCCACACTCTTCTCAGATTTCTTAGTAACATACTTACACTATTTGAATTTACTGAAATTTGACATTTTCATTCCACAACCTCACATTTCTCTGGTAGCTTCTTGGTTCATAATATCTTTTTAATACTTACTGATTGTACCCTGTAGTACCCTTCTGTGACCAGGCCTTATTGAACAAGTATCTGAATCCAGATCTTGGTCCAAACTGATAAGTAAGCAGCGTGGAAGGAAAGGGTTACTATAACACATAAAACGCTTCTCTAGGCCGTTTTCTCTTGTCTGTTTTCCTTGGGATAGAATGGTTTCTATTCTTACCTAGATTGTTCTGGTGCTGTCTTCGTTACTTTTTCATCACTGTGACTAATTACTCAGCGTGCATAAATTAGGAGAGGAAAAGTTTCATTTTATCTCACACTTCCAGAAGTTCACTGGTCATAGGTGTCAGGCAACAGTGGAAGCACATGGCAGAGGCTGGGGTGGAGTCAGCGCCTCACGACATCGCAAACAGGAAGCCAAGTCAAGTCCAGTTCAGTCAAGTTCAAGAGGGAGGGTGGAAGTCGCGTTTATCCTTCTAGGGTCCATACTGGTGGTCTGCCCTTTCTGGGTCCAGCCTCAGCGTTCAAGTTTTTACCCCACCACGTGCCTGTAATCCATGAACATGCATGTAATCCAGTCCACAGGCCTTTCTTTCACCACACATTCATAACAGTTCCATAGATAATCCATAACACCGAAATACATGAGGCTTTTGGGGAACATTCCAGATCCAAATCACAGTTCATAACTGGCCCGTGTGTCTCCCTGAATTCTTGCTCCCTGTCAAATTTACCACACTGCTGCTAGAGTTAGTTGCTTTAATGAAAACACGAACACTTTTTTTTCTTGCTTATAAAAGTCTTCAGTGGTTTTTATTGTATCTTAGGCAAAGCCCAAAGACTACATTATAAGTCATGTCCAGTTCTTTGAATATTTTGGCAGTTTAACTTTCTGCACTTCTACTCTTTATTACTGTGCCTCAAAAAAGTGTATTCCTGAAGCCTCCCATCCACTTGTGTGACCACCAGGCCTGGGCAGGTGCCCTTCCTCTGCCTGGCCTGCATCTCATTGGCACTGACTTTGGAAGCCCCCTGCCATCCTCGTCAGTTAAAGGTCTGTGTTTCCTGGAGCCTTTCCTACAGTCCATTTCCTACAGGCCAGTATAATGTAGGGTAGCCTAGCAGACAGCACCTCTGTTACACTACTTTATTTCATCATTCCTTGGATTTCTGGGCAGATAATTTTAAAATATAATAAAAATTAAAAGGTAAATGAGGTATAAAAATACATACAAAATAGAAGCCTCACTTAAAAATTTATTAGGTTCGACAGATCTAAGATTAGCGCTAGATTACTGTAGAATTTCTGAGTGCTTATTGTCAATTCTGTTTCTAGGCGTCTTCTCATGGGCTGATGGCGAGTAATTCACAGGTTAGCACTGGCCCATGAGTCACGTTTTGAGTAGCACCATTATGTAATACTCACAAAAATTTTGATAGTTGTTTGCCTTCCTCAGGAAATAGGCAGCTGAGTCTGAGTGATCTTGTGTTTTGTCTAGTTTCCCATCTTTTGTCCCCTACTTTCAAAATATTCGGTCTTAAAATAGTTCATGACAAAGTTGGCAAATGTTGAGCGAATTAAGTGTAGCATTACCTCAGAGTCATAACTGGCTTGCAGTTTAATTTGCAGAGAATGCTAGGTAGAACTTTGCTTTAGTCTGTTCGAGGTTTTGAAGTTCATGATGCCATAGTGAAGTCCCACTAGGGAAGGGCCTTGCCAACTCAGTGTGAAGTGGAATCAATCGTGTTGCCTTGGTTTTAGTGGTCACTAAGAAATCCTGAGGGCAGGGAGGAGACATGGCCACAATTTTAGCACAGGTAATTAAATAGCTCTTTGCCGTAGGACAGAATGTAAAAACTGGTAGCACCATTGACGCACTGTCTCTCTGAGGAGATTCTTTGCTGCCAGCTGCAGATGAAATGCCTTTCGTTTTTCTGGTATTATTGACAAACCACAGGCAGATGCCACTCTATCCTCTGGTTTCGCACCCAAGGACACCCACCTTCTAGCTCTGTTCCCATCGTCATTCATAGCTACTAATCTATATGTCTTTACAGTCTGCATAAGTGCAGATGGTGGTGTCATTTTCAGAAGCTTAGAAGTTTCCCCCTTTTCTTAGATTTTGGAACACGGTTCTCTGTAGTGGGGAGTGCTGGTAACGCTAGTTCCAGCCCAGAGTTTGCTACTATTTGACTGCACGACTCTAGGAAAGTAATATTCCTTTTATAACTTGTGTCCTCTTTTGAAAATCAGACTGAATTATTTGTAGGGTTGTTTTTGTTTTTCACTATTGTGGATTGAACCTAGGGGTAGTTTATCATTGAGCTATATCCCAAGTCCTTTTGTTTTTTTATTTTGAGACAGGGTCTTGCTAAATTGCTCTGGCTGGCCTTGAACTTAATAATCCTCTTGCCTTAGTCTCCTGTTTAGCTGGGATTATACGAATGCGCTATAGGATTGCTTTCTGATGCTTCCCTTTGGTCCTCACAGGAACTGTGTTTGCGTATCTTTTTTTTTTCTTAACTCTGGTGATCTTCATACCCTACTGTGTACTGCTGTACTGTATGTACTGCATACATACCCTACCAGCTGTTAGTGTGTTACATTGATGTTCACCTTGCTTTTTCCCTCCCCTCCTATAGCAGAGCTGCCTTAAAGACATCTGATTCATCTTTATGTTAGTTGTTCTTGGCCCGGTGTCTCAGTTCGTACTCTGTTAACATTGGAACTCTTGTTGAGCTGACCTTTGTCCTTGGTTTTTGCTTCAGAGTTTAGGTAAGAAACCTTGCCTTGGTTGCATATTTGATACCCAATTAATATATTACAGAACTGTGAAAGCTGTACAAGTCATAAGAACCCAGTTAGTGTAGTGCTGAGCAGTCAGATGTACAAGTTAGAGAGGAGGGAGTGTGGTTATTTATTAATTGTTCTTAGGAAGGTCTCATTGATTATTAGCTTGATGAAGGATAGGAGTTGGTATTTTTCTGTCTGTGACTTCTTGGCCTCTGGCAGCAGAGAAAAAGACGTGAATTCTATGCCCACAGACCGTTGACTCCACAGGCAGACTGCCAAGAGTCTCAAGTCACATGGCTGGTGAGTTGCTGCTACTTTTTTTCTTCCCTTGTATTTTTCAAGGCTGCTGTTGTCAGGCTCTCTGCCTGGTGTCCCTGAATTGTAGCTCTCTTAGTTCTCTGAGTGATGAACTCCAAACATTGTTTAGCAGCTGAGGCAGTCTTTTGGGGGGCTGGATTCCCTCCAATAAGTGAGTCAGGTGGGATTTTGGTTGTTACTGGTTTTCTTTTTTATGACTGCCCCACCAGACAAGCCTTCTAGAAGTTGCTATGTATTAGAATTGTTTCAGTCCTTGTTCCTGAGCTTGAAGCCCTGACTCTTATCGGCTTGTGGCCCTCAATAGCCCAGTTTACCCCCACACCTAGCTCTGTGAGTGTGGTATGTGAGGCATACACATCTCGCTCACTTCTTGGGGTATGGGTATTGTCATTCTCTGGGATGAACAGCAAATAACTCTCATGTGTAGCTGTCCTTGCTTTCCTAGTTTGGCAATCCGTTTTGCATTTTGTTTGCGGAGCTGAGCCTTGGAATTCTGTAGTAGTTTTCACTTACCAAAATGTTAATGCTTCATTAGGAAGGTTAGCACCTGGAGTTGTATTTGGAATGATGGTGATGGATTTAAACTGAGTTGCTACACACTTTTTTTTTTTTTTCCTGGCCCATGTGTTTGTGAGATGGTTTGCAAGGGTTTAGTGGATGGATGTCTAGTGGAATGAAACTAATTAGTGCTAAAGTTCATTGACCTACTAACCTTAACTTTCCTTAACAGTGTGTTCTAAGTAATAGCCCAGGTCTCGGAATGACCCCATTACCCTGAGTTAACTAATTTTTCTGAGTAATGTGGAGAAAAGAGAAAACCTGGACTGGAACAGAAATTGGAAACACTTTTCCTTTCCATTCTTTATTAGGCATTTTCTGTATTTTTCACATTCCTCTCTTTCTTAAGTGAGATGCACATTGAGTTCATGTGAAGCCTATATTTCAATACAGATCCATCTCTTTTCTAGCTGTGTAAATTCAAAAGTGTTTGGTGTCCTCTGTAAGCTATAGTTTCCTTCTCATAGGATACTGCCATTCTGTAACTTAAATGGCTACTATAAATATTAAATGATGTGGTCCACGGAAGTGTGCACTGCCGTGGTGTACTGTTAATCTGCAAAGACCTCCGTAAAGGTTCCTTTCCATTTTTCTGTTAAAATGAGCATACAAAATATTACTTTTAAATCTCCAACATGTGCCTATATTGAAAATGAAGAGAAAAATGTTGTAAGTAGCATGAAGTGTAAATTGAGACACTTACTGGATAAAACTCACTCTAATTCTGTGAGTACTTATGGCAGGCCCACCAGGCACTGTGGGTAGACAAGGTAACTTCCTTGGTCAATCTGCAGTCTGATGAATAGTGCATATAAGTAAGCAGACTTGTATGTGGGTGTCACGGGTGCTGTGGAGGCATGATTGGTGTGCTGTACACATGCTATGGGAGCACACCTGATCTTGTGAAGTGGGAGAGGAGGTGAAGGAGGGATGGGGTGGCCAAAGGTCAAGAAAGAGTTTGTGAGGCAATGGGCTTTTGAACCCTGGCTTGTTTGGGAAGGGGGCACGTTCCAGACAGAGGGGAATACATGAGAGAAGATTTAAAAAGTATAAAGTAGGCTTGGAAGTGTGACTTGTGAGTTGTTCAGGTTTGCTTAATTGTTCAATGTGAGGGTGCTGGAGGTGGAAGGTGACACCCTTAAAAAAAGCCGATGCAAGGCTTTTTGTCATGCTTAGAAACGTGGTTTATATTCTATAGAATGGGAACCATTCAGTACAAGGCTTGGCTGTAGCATGATCAGTTTGCATTTTATAAGAATTACTCCGGTGCTGGTGCACAGAGCGTATTGGAGGAAGACAAGTTCACAAGGGAAAAGCATGTTAAGAGACTAATGCACAAGTTAAGAGGAGAGATATGAGGGTTGAACCGAGGCAGTTTATGGCAAAAGGGACAAAGAGGAGGACACCAACTAGGAGTAATTTAAGAGGTAAGATCTATAGAATTCCATTGGAAAGAATCACAGTGTCAAGGGTGGGTCTGATAGGTTCTTGTTTTGGGTGCTTGTAGCTGGAATGGCATATAAAAGAAGATCAGATTTAGGGGGAAGACAATAAATTTTGTTTTGGACAAATTGAATTTGTTCTGCTTGTGGGATGTGTTCCCAAGGGTTGTCAGTAGGCAGCTTGATACTTGGGTCTGGGCTTAGGGGGGATCAGGATCAGAGATGTAGCTTTTTACCTTAGTATTAATTGATAATAGTAATGTTAGAAACAAGTAAAATGGTCTCTCTGTCCTTATATTGTGACACAGACACAAATTTGTATTTCAAAGAAAGCCATCATCAGAATTGTTGTATAGACCCCTCCTCCCTTTCACCTTGGTTCCCTCTTTATGGAGATAGGATATTGCTACTTTCCTCACCTCTCTCATCTCAATTCCTATAGTACCTTTTGGATTGAAATACACCTTAACAATTAAATAAGATTGGATTTTGAAAGGTGTTAAATTGTAATGCGATACTCTTCATGACTTCAGGCTACCTTTTAATGTGGCTCAGTTTATCTTCTGATGACTGGGAAAGTATTTCACAGTAACTTATCATCAAGACATCATCATCATCATCCTCTTCATCATCATCATCATCATCATCATCATCATCATCATCATCATCTTATCATTAGCTGAGAAAATGATTAGAAAAATCAAGTCAGATTTCCTAGGCCATAAAAAGGATATGTGCAAATCCTCAGCTACTCTGGCTTGCCTTGAATTGTCTCTTGTGGCCTCTGTGCTTTTAAGATTAGAAATCAAGGTGGCCACAAGTGCTAGCCTTCCACTGTTCAAGAGTTCTTGAAGGTAAATGTCTTGATGGATCACTCTGAGAAAGAGAGGTGATGGAGAACTGGAAGCCATGTTAAGGGACTTTCTTGTGGTGTGGGGAAGCCTAATTTGTATTTAAATGACTACATTGACCACATGAATTGGAAGAATTCAGGACAGGAGAAATAGTTAGGGCCTGATAAAGAGATCCTTGGGAGAAACCTGGCAAGTGTCAAAATGTTGTTAACTGTTATCCCAGTAGTTTCTCTGCTTTCCTTGCATATCATGATAAATGATTTTTATTCTTGGGAAGTGAGTTTTTTTTTCCAACTATCATTACACACTTGAGAAGAAAATGTTCTCAAAATGTTGTAGATATCTTTTTTGATTTTTAAAAATTCTTCATATTTTCTCAGATTGATTCGTGAAATTGAGTAAGTATCAGAATAAAGCATAAGAAAACCACACATCAGTAATTTATGTCAGTGACTTATAGGTCTAAACCAGGCTGTGAAAAACTGTTTAACCTGTGACATTATTGGGCCATGGCCAGATACCATAGGTATTCACTTCATGTTTTCAAAATACCTGCTTTTGAGAGAATATTAGTGTGAAAACACAGATGTTCTCCAAGTGGTCTGTCTTACTTACTTTCTCGTTGCTTTGACTCAATACCCGACACACAAATTTAGGAAAGCTTTATTTTAGCTCACAGTTTCATATGGTCACAGTCCATTCAGGGGTGGCTGACAGCAATCAGAGTACAGGACAAGGCAGAGTACAGGACAGGTTTTACAGCTTCTCAGGACATCACAAACAGGAAGACAAGCTGAGGCTAGTTGAGACTAGTCCCAGTCCTCCAGGAAGGCAGGTGCAGCTTATGTATCCTTTCAGGTCTCTGCCCAGTAACTGGTCCCTCCTGCATCCAGGTGTGGCCACTACACACCGTTAATCCTAACTTTACTGTAATCCAACCCTCCAGACCAGACCACGATCCACCAACATCACATGGTTCCATTAAGATACATGAGATTTTTGGGGGACACTCCAGATCCTAACCACAACATGGTCTTTTGTTTTTTTAATTCCCCCCCCCCATTTTATTGATATGTATAAGTACAAAATTTAAGGTTTACATTGGTTTTGGGTCCAAGTGGCCTTTTGATAATTACTCCTTTATTCATTAGAGAAGATGATAAAACTCATTATCTATTTTTTCTATAGAGAGGAGTCACAGGGGAGTTGGGGGCATAGCTCAGTGGTTAGAGCACTTGCCTAGCAAACACAAGACTGTATAAACTAGGACTACATAAACTCGGGTTCAGTTTCCCAGGACTGCATAAACTAGGCGTGGTGGTGCATGTCTGTAACCCCAGTACTCAGTGGCTGAGGCAAGAGGAGTGCTGTGTGCAGAGGCAAACCTGGGCTACATAGTGAATTCAGGAGCAGCCTGGACTACAGAGAAAGACCCTGTCTCAGAGGGAAAAAAGAAAAGGAAGGAAGGAAGGGCAGAAGGAAGTTCGGAAGGAGGGAAGGAAAAGAAAAGAGAAGAAAAAAGAAAGAGGTCACAGGTAGTTCACTTCTTAGAGAACTCATTCTTAGTTTTGAAAAATGTGATTATGAAAAGTAATTTCTGATGTTCAGCATAAATTTACAGTGGGGTGGGAGAAAAGATAGACTGTCCTGTGATTTGCGTGTCTTGTCCAGTCTGCTGTAGTGGAAACTATGATGCACATTGATGATCTGGGTAGAAGTTGGATTAGAAATGAAGTAAGAGGCATGTAACTTTGGGGATGAGGTGTCCCATGTCTAGTTTTCAGAATGTCCTCTACACATAAGGTTAAAAAATTCTGTCTCTAGTTTTGCAGGTAGCAGTTTTGCTCACTTTCTGGCATTTTCTGTGTAGTGTGGGAACTTCTCGGGGCCACAGAACACGACCACAGTCATATCTCCTTTGTGATATTGGGAGACGGGTGAGAAGAGCCTCAGTCACGTTAATAATGATGGTGGTTGTAGAGTCATGTGTTAGGGATCTTAATCTGCTAATGTAGACTCAAAATTATGAGAGGAGTCAGAAAAGATAGTTTCAAGGTTTCAGTGTGTTGCCATTATTTGGCATGTATGCATGCGTGTGCTCAACCACACCCACCTGCCCATACAGGAAGAAAAGGTAATTTTCAGGGGTAGGATATTGGTTGCATTTTTTGGACACTTGATTTGAAGTGACAATTATTAAAATGGTAGCTGGAAATTTAACACTGTCTTTTATGAAAAACTGGAATTATTCAGGCTTTAGAGTTTTTTCTTGTGAGGCTCTAATTACCTTTTCAGTTTTCTATGAGATAGAGTACATCTTTAAGATTATACTGCAGATTTGCAGAAATATGTGATTTGTTACATACACTTCTGACAGTTATCAGTTTTTTGTTTCTTTTTTGTTGTTGTTGGCTCCATGGAGTTAGAAATCTGTCTGTTACATATGAGGTGTGTCCAATCTGTGGCCCACTGTTTTTTTCTCTTGCTCATTAAAATAATTATATTAAAATATTTATGCTAATTTAATAGATAGAAAATGTTTTGAAAAGGAAGTTTTGTTACTCATAACATTAATTACTGTATTTTATAGATTTTATTTGTTGCCTTGGACATTTCCTCTTAATTTAAAAAAAAAGTGAGTTGTGAAGCAATAGGCTGCAATTTGGGCACACCTGGAACTTACATGAATGAGTGCTTTTTAAAAGAAGGTTCTACTGAAGAAAAGAAGTACAAAAGTGTGATAGCATTTAAAAATATATTTGACTTTGTGAACTAATGAATTCTAATTTTTTTTCAAGGCAAAGTTTCTTCAAAAAGAGGCGACAGAGGAGGATTTCTTTTCTGTGGAACTTAGTCTGTAGCCATCTGCTGCTCTGGCTCATTATGTTCTTCACGTAATTAGAGCAATTAGGACGAGGCTTGTGCCATATATTGGTCTTAGAAGGAGGGTTGAGCTATTTCAGGCTTGTTTTGAGAAATTGGAGATTAATGACCTAATCTTCTAGGTAAACTGATAGAAAATAAACATTTATGCTAGGAAAAGGAGAAGGGCAATTTTTTATTTGTCTATTATGTTGCTTTAAAAATTGCTATAATTACTGGGTATCTTGACCAATAGTTTTAATGAGATTAACGCAAAAATCAATAGAGAAGAAAGACTGTGGAATGAAAGACAGGGTATGGTGGAGTGGTAACAGTAGAAACTTGGCTCCAGATTTTGACGCTGTGTAGGCTGGAGGAGAGGAGGGAGGGGAATTTAAAGGACAAGACAAAGTCAGAGATATGAAGAGTTCTCTTTCCTGAGGCCAGTACGGTGAGCTGAGCATGGTCTTCATAGTGAAGTGTGAAGATTTTCTTTAAGCCCGAGTGTGTTAGCTCCCTGTGGGGTTCCCTGGGTAGTGTGCAGGGCACTGCATGCTCGCTTGGGGTTACTGTGGCTCTCACGCGTGGAGAGCCCTCCTGAGGTCCTCAGCCCCTTCTGCCGTTTTGCCGCTTCTCCCTGCATTGCTGTTGATAATTGCCTTGTTGCTTTCTCGTTGCTGGGACAGGGTAGCCAACGTCCACGAATTAAGAAAGGAAGGATGCGTTTTAGCTTACCGTTTCAGGAAGCCTCAGTCCCTTCACGGGCAGCAGCAGTGTGGAGGCACAGGCAGTGGCCCAGCCAGAGGAAATGCTGTTGGCGGGGAGCGGAGTGAGTGAGGAGGGGGCCTCGCATACACCCATACGCCCTTCCGGGCAAAGCTCCCAGCGTCTGCCTTTCCCATCCAGACCTCACTCCTTAACAGCAGTGGAACTCATAGATCTTCCACGATATCCACATGCATGAGGCTCTGGGTGAACACTCCAGATGCAAACCATCACAGTGATTCTCACTGCAGATACGGAACTATTGTGTTATTCTCCCCGCTGATCTGTTCTCGAACTCAGCCTACCTGAGGTGACCAAGTACATTTTTATGAAATACTGCTCTGTCCTTGGATCTTTTTCTTTTAAACGCTTTTATTAAAGGCCCCTTATTGCCCACAGTGCCCACTTTTTATCCTACATTTTAGGTAACCTAGAGCAGCTCTTCTGAATGAGCTCTGTTTCCAAGTGAGAGTGCTGTCCTCCTTGTTTCAGAATGTGCCCTGTCCATGCCCTGTGTCTCTGCGTAGGCCATTGCTCTTGGGAAAACCCCACGTGATTCTTCAGGGTCCGGCTGAGTGCCTCCCTATCCTGATTGTGTCATGCTGTGCGTCACCTCTTACCTGAAAAGTTAGTAGCCCCTACCGTGCTCAGCACAGCTGTCAGTAGAGCTGAGCTGGGTGCTAGTGCCTGGAGCATAGGCCATTAGCAGTAGCGGGAACTTGAGCAGGTCATGGTGGCCCTCCTCATTTTGAATTTCAAATTGCCTTGGCACCAGGTCTTTGGGAACTCAGACAAGTCAGCACAGTGGAATGAGTTCAGTCTTTATTTCATTCCTTTTCTTCTTTCAGAGCCTGGTGTCACCAGATTCTAAAGCACAGAAATTCCTGACTCAGGCACTTGACAGAGAAGAGCGTTTTCTCCAGCTGTGAGGGGACTTACCCTGATACTGAATGCTTTTCACTTCTGGGTGTGTGCCCAGTGTCTTATACACAGAATGATTAATTCTAGGCCTGTCCATGTCCCACTCTATTGACATCAGGGCTCATTTATGTGTGCCAGGCCACTGCTGGGTTTGGCATATGCTGGTGGGCAAGAGAGGCTCGTTTTGCTCTGCACATATGACAAGCTGTGCTCCCTGCTGGGTGGGGCATGTGTCCAGAGAGATTCTGAGTGGCAGAGCAGCAGAGAGAATAGCACGCTGGGCGTGAAGGCTGAGAGTGAGCAACAAGAGCAGAAATAAAAAGATACATTGAAAATTGAGAGGGTTGATATCCATCTCGTTAGTAGAAATGCCAGCTGGAGCAGTTTGGGGTTTCTTTTGCAATTCTGTGTGTCTTTACTTAGAATTTACTAAAGTCCTAACATCACGTGAAAGCTCCCCCACTCTAACATCTTTATTCATCTGTAGTTTGACCTATACTTTATTTCAACTTAACTTTATGGAGGTATTAATTCTTTATTAATAGCATTCACTTTTTGGCTCTCCTAATTTGCTTTTTTTATGCCAGTAAGACTCTGGGCTACGTTGTTTGAAAAGATCTCATTTATCCTTGAATAACATCTCCCAAGTATCAAGCTGGGACTTTTGTGCATTTTGTAACATAACTAAACTGATCAGTGACTATTTATTCAGCATTATTTTGTAATAGAAGATTCTTGCCCTCATGGAATCTTCATTTTAGCCAGGGAAGAAGATATGAAGTACAGCAAATACAGTGTTCCTAATAAGTATGGCAGGAGGCTATAAGTACATTGGAAAGTAAATGGTAAGGAGATGAAATGAGATGGAATGTAGTTTAATGTTTTCAGCCTCCAAATCTAGTATTTTTTCTTTTTTTTTTTTTTTAGACTACAGGACCCTCAGGGAACCAAGCATTCAGATCGTTGTATCCAGTCTCCTCAGAAACATTTCACTTATCCTGGGCATTTGGGGTTGGAGAGAGTGCCAAGAGTGAACCCCAAAATCTCAAGTCTGGATCAAAATTTAATGAGAAGAAACCCTAAAGCAAAACACTGGAATTTTTTTCTTTCTGTTATTATGACCTCAGGAACTTCTTCTGTTCCAGTATTTGTCTTCATTGTATAGCAATCATAACTTGAGTTTCAGGTGGTTTTGGTAAAGTTCCTAACTGAGTAGGTATGCATATAGTATTGGGAATATATTGTCTTAAACATGCCATTATTTACTCTTAATTTATAAACTAAACTCCAGTTGTGGCAGAAAGCTTTAAAAGGCGTGGAGTAAAGACAGGATAAATTTTTTCTGCCCACTCCCTATCTTTCATATTTTAGATTTTCCTTTTTTTTTTTGTCCATTTGCTTCTACTGAAATGAGAAGCTATGTCTCAGAATTAAGATCAAGCCATATTCCATGGTACAGTGCTGGATAGCCGAGCTTCTGTTTTTTTATGTGTAGGCCTGAGATATTATTCTTGAGGTGTTTGTTTTCTGTTACTGAGTTTACACTCTCCCAAGTTTGCTAAATTTACTGAAGCTGACCTAATAATTGTTCAGGTAAAAATCTCTCTCTTTTCCTGTGTATATAGTGTGCCTCGAGGGTTCACTGTGTGCCTCAGCTATTCCAGCTTTTTTTGCTTCCATCGGGGCCGATACAGGTAGCTATATTAGGTATGCTTGTGGGTTTCAGAGTTCACTAGGCTATGCCTCGAGGGGTTGGTAGGGAGGGACAGCTGTGACCAGCACCTCATTACTGTCCATCAACATTACTGGTGCTTGTCTGCTTCAGCTGTCAATACTACTGCACCACAACAACACTGTTTTTTTGGTCTGTCTTTCACCTGATTTTTTTTTTTTTTTTTTGCCCATGCATTTATTCCTACAAAAGAATGGAGAAATGGAAAGGCAGATTTTAGTGTTGTAAGATTTTAAAAACTTTTAAATAATATCTTTGTGTTTTCTCTTCTATAAAACTGTATAGCTCTTTAAAAATCTAGTCCTAGTTGAAAACCACTGTAATGAATATTTACTGAGAAACTTTCAGTGCTACTAGCTCCTAGGATAAGATCAGATCTGAATCCTTTTGGTACTTACAATCCCCATCTCAAAGTAGAAAAATATATATAAAGTATTTCAAAACCAAATTCTAAATTTTTTCATTATAACCTGGTTGCCATTGTGAGAATGCCCAAATTTTCCTAATTTAAAGGTAAGAAATCTTGGATTGCTTTTGTCTCTGATGTTTTATTCCTTACTTCTGTCAAACATTCCTGTCAGATTTTTTTCTCTAAATTTACGTATTTTTGATTTCTAAGTATCTCTTCACTTGTGTTTTCTTTATGACCTGTCTGGTTTGATGTGATAACAATTAGATGTACCAACAGCGCGTGCGGTGGGGCTTGCTTTTTCCTGTCATACCTACCCTTTGGTTTGAAAAGCTGCCTTTTTTTTCAAAGGAAAAAATAAATACAACACACCCTGTACCAAAAAACAATCAGATTCCTTAGTTTTGAATTTTGTGTCATTTTCCAGGCATGAAGAGACTTGATCCAAAAGAACTGAAGCAATTCCTTGTATCCTTAGAAAAGTAGAGCTTGAGGTAATGGTGTAGAGATTTTCTGTGCTCAGCATGGCTGGGGAACAGAACAGGCTCAGGGGATCAGAGACAGCTTTGCAAGTTCCTTTGGGGACCATGAGTATTACTTACATGCCCCCAAGGGCATGGATGTAGCAAAGAGTTAGCCACTTTGCAGGAGGCCTGTGGCAGAGATCAGAAGGATGAAGGAATGATCTCATTGCTTGTGCAAGAGCTCCAGATACTTTCAAGATAAGAACTGATGACATTCACCTTCATTTTCTGCCCCAAACCTCTAAATCTAGCATTTTTGTAATCCTCTAGAACTTAGATGCATCTCTTGAGCAAGGGAAAACCTGGTGTTATGGCTTGGATCTGGAATATCCCTTAGAGCCTCTTTTATCTAGAAGGTGAGTCAGTCATGGGGAATAATCTATTGATTTTCTCTGCTCCTAAGAGGTTGGGTCTGGTCAGAGGGGGTGGATCACTGGGGCATGACCTGGAAAGCCATAACTCCCTCACTAGCTTCGTCCTTTGCCCTCTGCCTGCCACACTTTGAGCAGCTTTTCTTCAGCTAGGCCCCCTGCCAGATCCTTCCACTACTGCTAGCCACCCAGTCCCAAAACTGTGAGCTAGAATAAACTTTTCCTCATTTAGGTCGTGGGTGTCAGGAAATGTGTCCCAGCAATGAAAAAGTAACTAAGACACCTGGCACTGATATTACCTTGAGTTGCTGAATAATTCTTACTGTTCAGCAGAATAGGGGCTTCAAAACAAAAATTAAGTTTGATAATATGAGATAAGTTCTGGTTTCTTTTGTGCCTGACTTTGTGCTTTGCCACAAAACACGTTGCATTGGTTCCTTTGCATGACACTCTCTAATCTTGCTGCTTTCAGTGGTAGAAGCTTTTAATAGATAATGGCCTGCATGTAAGTTTTTTATAGTCTGGTGTCACCCCACTACTTTTTACTGTTCTCCAACATGTACCTGTCATTTAGGCAGACTAGTTTCTTCATTGTGACTTATGTTATTGTGACAGTGAATCTTGATTGTCAAACTGATTGGATGAAGAGAGGCTGAGAAAAATCGATGAAGCAGGTTTCTGATGTGTCTCTGGGTATTTCCAGAAGTGGTTGGCATGTAGGCCAACAGTCTGAGAGAAGATCTGCTCTGGTTGTGGGTATTACCATCCTTGGGTTTGCAGCTGAGGGGGAATAAAAAAGGGGAAGAGGAAGTTGGTCTGTGTTTCAAAGCTCAGTTTTTCTTGGGGAATGTTTTTCTGTGGCCATAAGTTTACAGCTTCTTCAGCCTTTCATTACGGGCTCAGCACTGACTGTCAGGAAACTTCAGGCCTTTTGCCTAAACTAGCATTGTGTCCTCCAGCTGTCTTGTTCTTGACTTCCAGCTTCTTGGACTCAGCAGCCACAATCTTCGAGCTCTCTAGTGTGCAGTTAGCGTTGCAGACTATCTAGCCTTTAATCTTCTGTTTTTCTGTCTGTCTGTCTGTCTGTCTGTCTGTCTGTCTGTCTCTCTCTCTCTCTCTCTCTCTCTCTCTCTGTTCTGTTATCCAGAAAACCATAGTCAATATAGCTATAGCTATAGTTTGTGTCTGGAGGCCCCCCTGCCCCAGAGGCTCATGTGTTACCAAAGACTTTGCTCCTAGAATGGCACTCACTACTGGGAGGTGGTGGAACCTTTAATGGGAGGTCTCCAGGTCATGCTGATGGGGGGTAGGTGAGCACGCCCTTTTCTCTTCCTCTTTTTTGCTTCTCAGCCACTGGTGAACAGTTTTGCTCTTTTCTTTACTCCCGCCATGATGTTTGCTGCAGTCCCAAGACAGCGAGGCCAACTGGTCATGGACCAAAACCTTAAAAACTGTTTTTTTTCTCTTTATGAATTGACTACTTCATGTATTTATTACAATAATGGAAAGCCAGTTAATACACCTTCTCAATTTCCTATCCAACTGTTCTTTCTTTGCTCATATTTTTCACCTTTATAGTCTGATATGAGCTAAACTTTTCTTCTTTTATTTTTTTCAAATAGACTATATCTTACCAGTGTTCAAGGCCCAATTTGGATTGTTCTGTCTTTTAGGAGCTTTTATTTTCAAACTCACAGTGGTCTTGGTTTACAGAAGTATTTATAATTCTCCTTAGCTCTCAGTTACATAATACTATTTATTCCTTGATTTTCGTTCCTTAGCATTTAGTTCTTTTTCTCCAACTAGAGGAATGTGGACAATACCCCATATTTATCTTGTGTTCTCTTGGATGTTAGCAAATGGGGCTCAGAGAGCAGATATTAAAATATTTTTGAATTAATATGGTGGAAACCATGCAATTTACATTGTATGGTATGTGAGGAGTGTTATCTTTATCTGTTTTATTCCCTATGTAATTTTCTATTTCTATCACTTTTGCAGTTAAAGAAACAGGCAGTGGGTGGATGCACTGTGCATGCCTCTGAGAAGGACAACAAGCTGATTTGCTCTATGTTTAGAAAGCTCGATGGTGTTAACTTTCCAAGCATCACTTAAAAACGCTGGCTAACTAAATGCTCGAGTGTTTTTAATTCAGTGATATACTTTGGTAAAGAAGCCTTTTAGTCAGTACTACCTTAGTTATTAAAAGCATAAAGAAGCCGTGGCTGCATATTATGTAATATTTTTTAATTTGTGAAAAATTTTACATTAATTACATGGCCTTTTAGACATTTAGAATTTTAAGCAAATGCCTTTTGTTACTTACCTGAGAGGTCACCCTGTTCTGCACTTTCTTTTTTCAATATTGGGGACGTTTTCGTAGAAAGGTCTTTTTCTGTGAGGTTTTTAACGAGGCTGGGTCTTCCTTTCCATATTACTTCTCTGATGCTCTGGAGTCCCTAGGGACCCAAAGCTGCCTGGAGACCCGGGAAGGAAGGAACCGAAACCTGAGAGGCTTCAGGCACGCAGGGATCCTGCTCTGATCTCCATTACCACCCTTCCTTGTCAAGCACGCACTGCATAGGTTCCCCAGGCCCAGAGGAGAACACAACACCTACTTTGCAGAAGTATGCGATGTGCCCTTTTTGAGGAATGACTTATGAAGTTTGTATCTTTTTATGCACGGCACATAAAAATATATAGCATGTGTAGTATTTTCTCGAATTGTTTCTTGCACATAGTTTGAGTTCTGTAATACTTTGCTTATAAGGCAACCTCATATGAAGGACTTTTTGGTTAAAAAGTTCTCAAGAACAGCACACCTGTCCCTCCCTGCCCTTAGCTTCTGGCCTGTGTCTTAGCAAGGTTATTGGAGTATATCCTTATGGTGAGAATCAGGAAGAACGTACTCTACCTGGAGGAATTTCTGCTTCAACCAGTGGTACTGCTTGTCAGTGTCAATAATAAAATGGAAAACCTTCTGCAAGGAGACATCAATATACCTATACCTATTCACTTGCTTTGTCTTTAATTTGATATGTTTCAGTGAGTGCTGAGAAGAAACACAAGGGAGTAGAAGGGGTGGGAAAGAGGGGCGTCTGTGAGAGGGCTTCTTTACAGGGAAGTTGTTACCTTTGTGTTGGAACGTAGTCAGGTATGCTGGAGACCTGCAGGCCAGACAGTGTGGCCCAGGCATGACATGGGGATGGTGGGCGGTGGAGGCAGCTTCACTTAGAAAGGCATACATTTAACTTTTGAACGATGATTTTTGGATTTACGACTGGCACAGAGGTGTGGAAGGTGAAGTGGTTTTATTCTGGAGAATCAGTGTGCTGATGCAGTTGAAAAGTTGTATCTAAATTTTCAGAGAATGTGCCAAAAAAGGAGACAGAGGGTTAGCCAAGATCCTACTGTGGGCCGGTGGCTTTTCTAAAGTTTTTTTTTGTTTGTTTGTTTGCTTTTGTTTTTAAATAATGAGTGAAATACCTGGGCATTTATGTGGAAGAGTTCATGTATATCGATTTGCCTTTTAGTTTATGATCTCTGGCCTTCTTGAACCTCTGTTTAGCATCCCTATATGTCAAAATCCTGTTTGGTGAAGTCAGCTAGTGGGTGTATCTTTACTTTCTTCCCCCTTTGCTGCCCCTTTCTTAGCTTATCTATTAGGTAGAATTACAGAAGCTGGTAGGAGCAGGCGTATCTTCTGTTTGTGGTGCTAGGTTACCTACCGCCTCCTGTGCAGGCACTGGTGTTCCAGAGATCTCCTGTGATTGGAATTTACACAAAGGGAAAGGGGGACTGGGGGATTGGATCTGCTTGCTTCAGCTGCAGGGACGTTCAGTTCATGAAAGGACAACCTGAATACAAAGAGCAGGAAGTGGCAGATAGCACTCCACTTGACTCTGTTACCATTCAATCTTGTAAGTGTAACCTGGCTGCTTTCTTTTTTTAGGTAAGTACCTGCTCCTTGATACACTGTTTTGTACTATCCTGAATCTGGGCATCCTTATTTGGCTCCTAGGATGTGGAGGTGAAAGGTGACCTTTCTATTCTGCCTTTTAGGAAGCCCACTGTCAAATGCTTGGTAATGAAAAGGAGCGAGAAGGGTTAAATGCCCTTTGGCAGACCTGCCATAGCGTGCTGAGTTTTGGCTTGCATATACATAATGAAGATAAGTACAATAACTCAGTCTAGTTGGTAAAGGGGCTGTGATGTGGGGAGAAGGAAGGTGGAGGTTCCTCGCACCCCTCCTCTGCCACCAAAGAGCTCTGTTCTTCAGGTGGGAAATTATAGCCTTTTTGAGCTGTTTCCTGATCTGTGTAGTGGAAATGATGATCATTACCTCATTGAAGTTCACAGCACATGTGAAAGTGCTCACCATACGGATGTAGGGTTCCTAACCTTTAAATGAATTTAATTACATAGCTGTTGAGTACATATGAAAGGCAGAGTGAGGTGGGCTAACTTGCGTCAAAGCAGTGTATGGTTCAGTGGTTGTGGGGCCTGAGTAGTTGCTCTGTTTGCTGCTGGCAAATGCTATTTGTGCCTTTTCTTCATTGTTTTTAAATTTTGTGGCTACCCTAGTGGTCACTCACAGGGTCCTGTGGCAGACAGAGAGCCATGTGACTGGAAATAAATTGTAGGTTTTGTATTATTTTTCATGTATTTTATATAAAAGCCGGTGGTGGTTTTGTGCTCTGAGTTCTGATTGCATTTGTATCGTACTGGTTTTCTGATTTGCGACTGAAGTTATTTTGTTCATGCAATTAATTCTTTTTAATCCTCTTTTAATTTTTTTTCTCTTTCTGTGTTTTTCCTTACTCTTCCTTAATTTTCCTCTCCGTCTCACAATACTGTAAAGTCCATGACTTCACACGGAGCTACATCCCCAGCCCATTTTTATTTTTGATACTGAGACCGAGTCTTGCAAAATTTCTGGGTTGCCCAGGCTGGGTGTGAATTTGTGTTCTTCTTGTGTTATCTTCCCAGAGCACTGACGTTTCAGGCCTGCGCAGCTGGGACCAGCTCCTCGGTCTTTTCTGAACACTTAGAACTGTTTCATCCTGAGATATCAACTACCTGATTGCTGAGGATAAAACAAGTTGCCCTTTGCTCATTCTTTCATCTGTCCAAAATGACACTTCTTTTGCAGTGTTGTAAACATGCTTTAGCAGATACAGTCCTAATTTCAAGCATTTTTGTGGCAATTTTGAAAGGTACCAGAAAGTAGAGGAAATGCTAAGTGCCTAGGAATCACATCTGCTAAATTTTTGACATCTATTATTTAGGTTTTCAAGTACAGTCACATAGATTTGTTGTATTTAGAAAATAAAAGTGCCATGTTTATTTATAATTTCTGATAGTTAGAGCTATTTCCTTCTCCTATTATAATCTCTTGTACAAAAAAGTAGATTTTTAAAACACACCTAGAATAAAATTATGGTCACTAATCTTGATTAATACTTGAGTCAAAATGGAAGCAATAAAACAAAGATAAGAATAAATTTTTCTTTATTTGTTTCCAACACCTATTAGCTGCTCAGTAAATATTTCACTTTTTTATTTTTTATATTCCATTTCAGTTCTCAAATTAAGCTGACAAATGGAACACTTCAAAAATTCTTTGAGGGTGTTAACTTAATATGGTTGATGAGAGAACCTGAGTATGTCCCTTAGGATTGTACTGATTCATCTGAGTCAGAACCTTCCAATCTTGGTCTTATCTATGTTTCCTGAAATTATATGTTAATATATATTTATATGTGCACCTTGTAGAAAGGATTGATTCATAAGTTTCACCAGCTTTTCAAATGATAATATGACCAGGAAAAAAAAAAGATTCAGAATCTGAATTTAGATTCTGGTTGTAATCGTACTCTTGTTTTCAGCCCTGGGCAGGGTGCTTAACCTTGTTGTAAAGACGTGCATAGTGTGCAAAATTTTTTTTTTAAAGTAAGAAATTTATGATAAATTGAGTTTAGTAGAAAAATGCAGTTAAAGTGCTTGCCTTGCAAGTCAAAGCCCTGAGTTTGATTCTGCAGCACCACATAAAGCTGGGTGTGGTGGCACATGCCTTTAATCCCAGTACACAGGGGGCTGAGGCAGAAGGATTTTCCTGAGTTTGGTGCCAGCCTGTTGCCCAGTGAGTTCACGGCCAGGCTAGGCTATAAAGTGAGACCCTGTCTCAAAAAAAAATTCAAGGGATATTTTATTGCTAATCTCACATATAAATTACTGTTAATATGCTCTGCAGCTAGCCATGAAATACAGGATTTTGAGGACAAAATAAATATTAGGTTCAGGCTCAGTAATCACAGACTATAAGAAAACTGTCATGACAAGAATTTCATGCACCACCACAAGTTTGTGCAATGTTCTCCTTTGTAAGTCTCGATAAATTGGATATTTTTATTAGAATGGAATCATTAAAATGTTACCCCACTTAAAGTGAAAACAGATTATTTCATTTCCCCCCATTTTTATCAATGTAAATATGCAATACATAATGTTTATAATGACTTTGAGTATTTTGTGCTCATATATATTACATCAACATTACAGTCCCTTCTCCTCCTCATTTTTGGCCCTCCCACACTCTCCCCATTTCCCCGTAACTTCCACCATCACACCCATTCTATAGAATGTCTGTATTCTGGGTTTCCCAAATCAGAGAAACCAGGTGATATTTAACATATTTAATCTTCTGCATCTAACTCACCTCACCACTCAAACACGACTCTTTAGCTCAGCTTCCCACCCCAAGAATGGGCTGCAGTGGTCATATCTTGATGCCTCTTGCAGATACCTTTATTGGGATGATTTGCTGAAAGTTATTTTTTTCTGAATCTTACTATGTCTTTATTGAAATTCTTTAACATGGCCTCACCCACCAGTCCACGTAAGAAAAGAACTATAACAATGAAATTCATAAGGCTAGAAAATGTGAGAAAGAAAAAGAATTTAAACTGCAAATTCCTTAGCTGAGTACTTCAAGGTAAATGTTTGTACATTCAAAAGGGTTATCATTACATTCCTAAGGTTTCTTAGGATAAACTTTCATCAAAGAATGATTAAGTGAGTTGCTACGTTAAATGAACTTAAGTTTATATTGAATTACTACAATAAATGAACTTGAGTCTATATCACAAAAGTATATTACACATAAAGCAATAGATATAACAGCATATAACAGATATAACAGATTTTTTCTCACTTTTATAAATTATTTACACATATTTCTCTAATTACTAACATTTTGCCAGATTTGGTTCACCATTTTATCTACATATCCATCCCAAAATGCATGCATACATGTTTTTAAAAAAATTTATACCAAATCCCCATGTTGAATATAATTATTATGTTTTGCAAACTAAAATACCATTAAAATAATAATTATGGTGGAAGTTTCACAAATTTCATGAGAAGGCTGGTACTCTTTTAGTAGGATATAAATCAAATGATTCAAGTACCAATTTTTTTTGTTACACTTTCCTTTTAGGTGTTTCCTTTCCTCCATGGTCTTTGGTGCTGCTTGTCTCTCTGTCTGTCTGAAAGATTACTTTAAGAACTTTCAGCAATGCTGAGCTAGTGGTTATAAATTTCTTTAGAGATTCTTAGTCATGAAAAATTTTTACTTCTTCACATTTCAGGGATGATTTTGCTGGATATAGTAACCTTGGTTGATATTTGCTGTCTTTTAAAGCTTAAAAGATTTTGCTCCAGGCTTTCTTGGACTTTGAAGATTTGCATTGAGAAATCTGTAGTAATTCAAGTAGGTTTACCTTGAAAATAATGTCTATTTTTCTCTTCATGCTTTTAATATTCTTTGTTCTATTTCTGAAGTTTTGATTATGATATGTTGTGGCTAGTTTCATTGCTGGTTGAGGTTATTTGGTGTTCTATAAGCTTCTTGTACTTGAAAATTAATTTCTTTTCCTAGATTTGGGAAATTTTCTTTTGTGCTGTCAGTGAATAAATTCTTTATACCTTTGGTGCTGTCTTCTGTTCTTTATCCCACACCCCTGTAATTCTTAGATTGGTTCTCTTTGAATCATCCATCAGCTGTTGTATCCGGTTACTTTGCTCATTTCTAATATTGAAGTTGTGCCTAATTATAGCATTTGTTTTCTCAGCCTTGTCTTCAAGGACTGAAATTCTGTTCTCACTGTGTTTGATTCTACTCCCCCTGCTTTCAAATGTATTTTTGTTGTTCTGAATTTCAGCTAGATTTCTTTTCAGAATTTCTACTTTTCCATCAAAATGTTCCTTCATATCTTGCGTTTCCTTATTTACCTCACCCAACTTTTTATTTGTGGCTTCTACATGCTCAGTGAGCTTAGTCTCCGTTAGGATCAGTATTTGATTAGTAAGTTCCTCATTAAGTCTGCCAATCTTTGCTTGCATTTCTTTGAGAATATCTTCTTTGAACTGGTTGTTCGACTTATTTATTTGCATTTTTGACTTCCTTCCCTATGAGTTTCACAATTTCATGACATGAGTTTCTGGGGTCTCAGGCATTTCTGTGTGTGTTCTGTTGCCTTGTCTTTTTCTCATATTTCTGTTGTTGAGGGACTTGACTTTGAAAGTCTAACCAAGAGGTTTTCTAAACAGGTATGGTATGCAGTTGGAGCCAAAATTCCTCTGAGTTCTGTGCTGGGAATAGGCAGTGAGGAAGGACCTAACAGCCAGATGGCCTCTGAGGTGTCCTGATCACACCCAGCCTCCTCAGCAAAGCTTTCCCACCTATCCTGGGTTTTCTCTCCTGAGGGTAGGGCTCTCTGCCCTTGGAAGTGTTACCACTACACGTGAGCTGTTCAGAAGATTGGTGGCCCTTCTCTTCTCTCCACAGCTGTCTCTTGTGCCATTTTCTTCCTAGGCACTGTTTAAGAGTGACCCCCCAAAACCCTGATATGCTCTTCTGAGCTTTCTTTTACTCTAATCAGTTCAGTTTCAGGCTCTTTAAAAAAATGGCTTCTGCTTCCATCACTCCCTCTTATGGCTGCCAAGCACTTCTTCTGATATAGAGTCTGGGAGGCCTTTTCTCAGAGAAGCTTGCATTGCATTTGTAGTTTGCACTACCACAGGCTTGTTTTTTGAAACTGGGGCTACCAGCTGCTGTCAGTTCCCACTTCTCCGGGATCAGTGCTTACCTAGGTCTGAGGTTCTGGGTGGGCTTTCCTCAGGCTGTGGGTGCCAGTGGTTCCTAGCTGATTGCAATCAGCCTGGGTCTGTTTCCTGGGCTGTTGTTTACCTCTGCTTCTAATGTGTTGTTGGGATTTCTGGCCTTCTCATGGCCTCCTTTCATTTGGTGGGGTGCTCCTCCCTGTGCTAGTGACATTAAACAAGCATTTTTTGACTATATCCTAAACTGTATTTTAAAGTGGGCCCATGAGGATTCATTTTGCAGCTCTGTTACTTGGCTGCCATCTTGACCATAAGTCCAGTTTGAATATCCTATTTCAATTTTAGATGCACCTGATATTGGTTTGTATTAGCTTTATATCTCCCATGAAGTAACTCATATGCTGAGTCTAAAAAATACGTTAAAATTGTAATGTATTTTTAGTTTGTATCCTTATCACCCCTGCTTTTTTTTTTTTGCAGAGAGTTTCTGTGTTAGCTGCAAAGTGTATATATACCTAGCTAGTATTTTCAGAATCTCTTCTCAGCCTGTGACATAGTGGTAAAAAATCTGTCCTGATTTCCTCTCTTCCTCCTCTCACTGTGCCATTTTTTTTATCCCATCCTCTAACTTGCATTCATTAGCTGCATGTATGTTAACTTGTCTATGAAATGCTGTGATCAATATATCTATAGATATGGTCCACCCAATTTTCTAAATTTCTGTTCTAGTTATTTCCTTTTTTAGCTAAAGGTATGTAAAGTGAATATACCAATCTAGAATGGAATGATACCCCAAGATCATCCTTCCTGAGTTATGCCATATAGTGCTACAGATTTGTCAAAAAAATGCATCACTGGAAAAACTCAAATGAAGTGCAGAGATCCTGTAGAGGGTGGGGTCTGGGGATGGGGAGATGTAGACTTTAGAGATCAGGGATTGAAGGTTGAGCTAGATGGCTTCTTAAGGATTTTTCTGTTTGTAATATTATATGACCTAAAAAGCACCACCTAGAGAAACAACTGAAAATAAAAGGCTCTCTCAATGATGAAGCTCACTGTGCATCTCACCCACAAAGCTTGGCAAGCAGGCCAATCAGAAGACTGTCGAGTAAATTCAGTCAATGTCAATTACAGAGTATTAATTAAAATTGTAGCTTCCCTGAGGAAAATGCATTGATTATTTTGTCTCTATATATAAATAAAAAGTTGATTGTATAATCCAATAAAATACAGTGTGTGCAGAATAGTGTGTGGAACAGAAAATACAGTGTGTTTCTCTCCACACCAAGAAAGATAATCACTGAATATTTTAATAAATAATAATAGTAACCTAGTGCTTTTAGATTTTATAATCTTTATTTTTCTGTAACTTCCTTAAATTGTCTGAAGTGAATCACATACTTAGTAGCTGGGAGAAATATATACTATAACTTTTTCTTGGCTATCTGCATCATTATATCTGTATGGTATGCACATTACACATATATATTTCACACAGTACTTTTCTGTAATTTTTGCTTCATGTCATCTAGTATTATAATCAGTTTCCCCAAAATGTTTTCCATTTGTATTCAGGTATGTAATAGTTTGCTGATGAATCTGTGTCCTGAATACCTCGGTACCTGACACATTGCCCCGTCCCTGGGAGTTTCTTAGGTTCCTAGGAGTGTAATGCTCCCCACCCTTCATCAGAATGAAGGTACTGCATATCCAAAATGTATTGGTATAAGTGAAATGAAAAGCTGTTTCCTACCTGAGTCTCATCAGATTTTTTCATGTTCATCAAGTAATTTCTGACTTCTGATTGGATTTAAGCAATGATAGCATCCTGTTATGAAGTAGAAATCATCTGTTGAAATATAGAATATTGAGGGCACAACAGACCTTGAAGAGTTTATAGTAGCCTTCAAATTTTAGCATGCCTGAGAATTAGCTGAGGGAAGCTTATTAAGGATACATAAGGTTGAGTTTTATCTCCCTAGATTCTTTGTGTTTCAGGCAATCCTGATGTGGTTAAGGGACCTCATTATGTTGGTCACCAAAGTCAGGGAAGCCCATTGTGGTTCACCTCACAGGGACAGTGAGGGCTTTTAATTCAGCATGTTGCCAGCTCTGCTACCCTTTGGGAGCTGTGTTTGGGAGATCATCAAAGACCATGTGGTTGCCAAATCCAGAGTGATTGACTTGTAGGCTTTTTGACTTACAAACTGGTCTATAGATTTTTATGCCTGTGATTGTCTGTTTTCTCCCTTACTTCTTTATTCTGTATATGTATTTATTTCACCTTTCTGTATTCTTTTTCTGTAGTTTTCCTCCCTGATGCGTCCTCAAGTGTGCTTGCATAGTTCTTGCTTTTATTTTTGTCTTTTACTTGAATATGTCCTGTTGGTTTCATGTCCATAATGGCCTACTTGCTTGTTTGTGACTTCTAGATTTTGTTTTCCCCTGTACTCATGATTTATCTACTTGACATTTGCCTGTCTGATCTGCAGAACCTTCAAATTCAGCATCTAAAATTGAACTCAAAGTCATCGTCTCCCAAGTACCTACTCCATCTGTATTTCCTGTTGTAGTCAATGGTCTCACCAGAAACCTACACCTAGTATTTGACAACCCGAGCAGATCAGGTTTTTTTTTTTTTTTTTTTAGGACCTTTATTTTCTATATGACAAATTTTTTTTTCAGTGATAATCATGAAATGAAATAAATTCCATTTGGCCAGAGAAGAATTGTTCCTACTGAAATGTAATCATTCCAGTTACAAAATACATAAATGTTACAATATGGAAAAGAAAATATAAGTTATTGTAATATAATATTGATGGAATAATTGAAGAGAGGCCGGAAGGAGTTGGGGGCAACAAATGCAGACCCACCTCCAGTAGTGTGACCATTGCAAGGATCAGAAAATGATTTATAAGTAGGTAGACAGAATTGAAATAACTCAGGTTGTGTTTCTGTCCTTCGCTGTTCACTTAGTCTCCTGTAGTTGGAAGCACTGGGAGACAGGACTGGGCTGTACCTGCATGGAGGTCCAGTTCTTTTGTACATGGATGTGGAGTCCTGGCCATAAAGCATCACACGTGGAGATTCTATGGGATTAGTAATATTTCCAAAATAACTTCTGTGTGACAGTTAGTGTTTATTGAAATACTAGAGACAATCTACTAATTCAATATTTTTATTGCTAAAATTTATAGTAACCATGACAATTATTTAGACCTTAGACCAACACATTTTCTCAGGGAGGAATTTATTAATAATATTATTTAGAATTGCTACATCATGGTGACAATAAGAAGCAAACTGATTTCTGCTCATTTGTATTGTTGCTAAATTGGCTGCGAATAGGACACTCACTGACCGTCTGAATCAGTTCTATCCCCTGAATATATGCTGAATCCCCATTCACCTCAAGGCAGGTTTTATTTTCTGTTCAGGTTTAACCTCTTCTTTATTTAATTTGTAAATTTTGGGATTTTTTTGTGCTAATGTGAACATTTTTGGGCAAATTACCTTTCCCAAATTTTTAAGGAATTTTTTTCAAAGTGTAATTTGTATATGATAAAATTGCTCCTTGGTATATATATTGTACCATGCCATGGGCTTTGAGAAATGGACAGGGTGTGGCTGTGTGAAGGAGCCTGTGGACCTGCAGACTCCTTGTGTTGGGTAGAGGGCTAACCCAGCTGTCTAGAATCCTAGACCCCAGAGTGAGTATCGCCAAATCTCTCCCAAAACATCCAGGATCAATTATATCTGAGCAGGAACCAGCCCAAGGAGGAGGATCGTTGCGCGGCTGACAACAGTGGTGGTGTCGCAGGATCTGCTGGTGATGGCCCTCTTCTGTCCCTCACCAAAAGGCTCTTGAGAGACTCGTTACAGAGTGTCTCTTTTAGTTTTCCTGGGTAGCAGCAGAGTTTGGAGTGTGCTTTGAGAGATTGTCCTGAAGACACTGAGTTTTCTAAGGGAACCTTAGAAACTAGCTGTTTTGGCAGGCCACATTTTAAAAAGAAGTAGGTGAGCACCTACATTTAAACTGGAAAAGATTGAAATATTGCTGATTAGCAAGTTTCCTTTTCCACTGTGGACTAGGATGGGGTACCTAAGGATGATTAAATGAACTGTAGGATGTTACATTTTCTTTACATAGTAAATTGTTAATATTTTTCCACAAAAATAAATCCCTGCCAAAAATCCAAACCAAAACAAAATAAGATTTGTAGCCTTACCTTGTGAATTTAGGGATGATATAATAAAAGCATGTGAAAAATTAGAAATATGTATGCCAACAGTCTTTATCTCTGAGTTCTACTGCAGGCGATTTTATAATCTTTACCTATTTTTCTGTACCTGTCTTAAATAATCTGAAATGAATTGCATGCTTAGTACCTGGAAGAAATGGATACGATAATTTTTTTCTTGGCTATTCGCATGTTACATCTGTATGGTATGCATGTTACACATTCATATTTTGTACAATATTTTTCTGTAATTTTTGCTTCATGTCATCTAGTATTCTAATCAGTTTCCCTCAGATGTTTTTCATTTAAGTTCAGATATGTAATAGTTTGCTGATGAATCACTTTTCTATAGTGGGACATCTAGGTTGCCTAAGAAATGTCACCATTTTTAATTAGGGTAATATGTTTCTTAATAAATCTCAGCATATTTGAGTCTTTATGGGATGGATTCCTTGAAATGGAATTTCTGGCCCAGATAATAAGAGCATTTTCAACGTCCTAGATAATTAGGTCGGCGGTTTAATTTCACAGTCCTTTAAGGTCCTTGATCAAGAATTGAGCTGTACTAGCTGGGCTTAGCATTCTTATTATATAGTTTTTTATTTCTTAAAAACAGTAGCAGTAATTAAACACGTGTACACATTTACACACATGTGTGTGCACGCATACATATTCAAACATAAACATAGATGTTCTAATTGGAACTTTCTCAAACCTTGCTCTCCTAAAGATTTGCAGTACAGGTTTTGTCTTCTCTGTGAGCGAAACTTGTCACTATTCACTTTAGTTGTTCTCTTTTTGTGAATTCAACTCCAACAGCTGGTTTAGGGTGCACTGGTCGTCACACCTTTGGTGGGCACGCCCTGCACCTGTTGTTCTATTATGAGTAACTTCTGACAACTCCTAAGTAACTTCTTTGTGAAGAATTTGTTATGGGTATGTATTTATGCCTAGAGTATGGTCATATTTTCTCTTGCTTAATCTTGTTCCTGTCTTTCTGGGTCATATCCACAATTCAGGTTATCCACAGTCTTTCTCTTTTGAACCAGGAAATGTCCACATCTGTCTCTCTCACACATGTCCAGCAGCCTGTGTCATCTGAATCAGGTTTATTACGTATGTGGACGTTTGTGCTCCCACAGTTCAGGGCAAGGAGTATCATAATTGACTCCCTGTTCAAAGAAAACTCTTCCACACTTATGGGAGGACAGGTGGCCTGTTAGCACCCTTGCCTCATCCAGACAGCACCTCTCGTGCAGTTCTTACTGTCTAGAATATGGTGTGTCCAACTTTATGTGTTAGCAAAACAGCTTTTGTTCCTCTATAAATATTTTGTAAGTGCCTCTGCAATCCATAGAATTCAGCAGATGTAAAATTTCTGCCAGAAAGAAGGGGGGAGTTAGCACTTGGAATTCATGAAATAGGATGGAGGTTTCTATTATTATAGAGAATTCATTTGCTGTTTTTGTGTTCTTCACAATGCTTAACTCAATGCTAAGGACATAACTTGTCCTTAATAAATATCTGTTCTAAGTTTGTCTGTACTTAATGTTTCATTTATTATTATAATAATGCCTTTGGTGATAATTAAATGTTAAAGAATATCTATTATGAAATATACTTATTAATCCTTCACGTCACAGGCTGACCTTATCATTATCTCTGCTTTTTTACTCCTGTAATTAAATCTCACATTTTTAATTTTTGAATTGGTTCCAGTGGCAGAAGCCATCATAAGTATCAAGAGCATGTGTTTCTTGTGTTACTATAGTAAATTTGCACACAGCCCTTTGTAACATTTTTCTACATTTGCTGCTTATACCATTGTCCTTAGGAAAAGTTGGAAACAAATGAAATGTATAGCTATAAGATTCCTGGTTATCATCCTTACATAAATCATGTCTGAAGTCAATATTGATAAAGTAAGGAAGGGGAAAGATTAAACAACAACGTGTAGTAAGACAGCACGCCTCGAGTTCCCCTCACTCTTCCCTCTTATGCGTGCTCGTCATGTAATGATGACAACAGTGGTCTCTCATTTCATTGCTGTTTGTCAACTTTATTTTTCTTAGTCTTTTATAGAAAAACAATAGTGGGATGTGCATCATTGGCAAGGCTGATTGCGAACCTTTCCTTTAGTGAGACTTGGAATTTTTTCCCACCTTGTGTGAAATACCATGGAGAAGCTGGAGATGGTATATGTGATTCTGAGAAATACTGTAAAGGGCATGACTTACGAGTGATGGCAGAAGAGGCAGTGTCGAACTTAGGAGTTCCTTTTCTCTTGAATTTTCACGTTTGTAGGTTAGCACCATCGATTTTAGGAGTGCTGTTCAGCTGATACAAATGTGACTTATTTTGCCACTGTCCTCCTAATAAAATTGGATTATGTAACAGGCTCTGCATCCTGTAGGAAGGGTAGAAATTTGGAGAATTGTTCCCTTTTCAAGGAAAGAAAAGAAATTTTGGTTCCTTCACCTCAGTTCAATATAAGGAAATCAAGTCTGTCCTTTTTCAGCCTAAAGACAAGACATTTCCCAATGAATTCTGCTGGAGTTGGCTTTTACTTTGAAGCAGAAACTACTTTTCTTCCATTCAAACAACAGTAAAGTGGGGACTAGTACTTGCATTGAAAAACTTTTTGTTTAAAATATGTTTCTTGTGAAATAAATGGTGAGAGGAGGAAGTAAGTTACTCTGAGAAAAGTAAAGTGTTGTGATTAAGTGCATGCTGAGACTCCACAGCCAGACTTCTTTTTATTCAAAGTTTAGCTCTTATAAAGGATCATTATGAATAATAACATAATAGCCAGAAATTTGATAATTTGATGAAATGGACCAATTTCATGAGAAATACTATTTGCCAAACTTTGCACAAGGAGAAAGTCTGAATAAGCCTACCTTTTCAAGAAATTGAGTCAGGGTTAGCGCTAAGAACCAGAGTTCCCCAGCACCACATAAGCTGGGCATGATGGCACATGCCTGTAATCTCAGCACTCAGGAGGCTGAGACAGGAGGATTGCCATGAGTCAAAGGCCAGCCTGGGCTACCTACTGAGTACAGGACCAGCCTGGGCTGCAGAGTGAGACCCTGTCTCAAAATATATATATATATATATATATATATATATATATATATATATATGCAACAGAGTCAATAATTTAAAAGTATGATGATTAATTTTATCTGTAAACTATAGTGGTTGTGGGTTCCCAGATTTTTTTTTCTGTGTGTGTCTTATTAGGATGTTCCCAGAGGTGATTAGCATTTGAATTTTTGGATTCTGCAAAGCAGATTGTCCTGTGTCATGTGAGTGGGCATCACCAGTCTGTTGAGGGCCACAGTGGAACAAAAGGTGCAGGAAAGAGGAATTGTCCCTCTAGCTCCTTACTTGAGTGGGAACCACTCATGGTCTCTTGGACTGGGATTGATACAATCAGAGTTCTTGGTTCTTAGGTTTTTAGACATGGGCTGAATTAAACCAATTGTTTTTCTGGTTCTTTAACTTATAGATGGTAAATTCTGTGATGTAGCCTGTATAACCAAGGGAGCCTATTTCTGTCTGTTGGGCTTTCGGAGGGGTTGGGGGTGGGGGGAAGAAATGTATGTATCCCATTGGTTCTGTTTCTCCAGAGAACCCTAACTGATGCAAAAATCCTCCAAAATAGAAAGTACCATGTCCAAATGGGTTCACTGGTGACCTTCATCACACACATAAAAAAGAATGTCCACCAATTCTCTACAATCCCTTTCAGGACATAGAAGCACAGGGGATACTCATTGACTGATTTGAGAGGCCAGCAATACACTAGTGTCTAAATTAGATAAAATATTATAAGAAAACAAAGCTCATGTAAAATAGCTCTCATGAACATAAATGCAAAAATCCTCAACAAAGTACAACATTAGTAAATTGAACCCAACAAGGTATAAAAAGAATTTTATACCAGGGCCAAGTGTGAGTTAGCTTAGATATGTAAGTAAAGCTGGTTCAGCATTCAAAAGTCAATATAATCTATCACATCAACAGGATAAGTAGGAAAAGTCATGTCATATTAATAAATGCAGAATGGATATTTGACAAAACAGGCAGTCTTGAGAACTGTCTGTAAATGAGTAATGAAGAGGAACTTCATCAATTTGATAAATAATGTCTACAAAAAACTTCCAGCTAATATTATACTTAGTGAGGGACTAGGAGCTCTAATATTAAAATTATGAACAAGGCAAAGATATTCCCTGTTAAAGAAAATTTATTCAAATTCTTGTTAAAGATAGTAAGGCAGACTTTGTTGAGGAAGGGTCATGAGGCTAGGTATAGAGATCACTGCAGTGGGGCTTGCAAGGTAGGAAAGAGATTAGACTTAGCTCCGAGAATGACAAATGGGGATTTACAGTCATAGAGCTGAGTGGAGATGAGTGAGTGAAAAGGTGCTAAGAGGAAAATCAAGCATAAGGGGGTTTTGGCTAAACCGATTCATAAAGCCAGTGTCATAGGAAAGCCAGACTAATAAGACAATAGTGTATCAAGGATGGAAGATTTTCACTAACTGATCCTGAAATATTCTTGCTCAAACTGGGCTCTGCAAGGACAGAGAGGGAAGCCCAAGGTCAGGGTTAGTTAGAGGGGACTCAGGAGCCTATGTGAAGCTTAAGACAACCCTGGCTATTCTTCTCAATACTCCTTTTCAACATTGTATTGAAAGTCTTAGGAAATTCAGTGAGATAATCCAGCAAGGTAACGATAAATTGGGAAGAAGGAGTAAAACTGTCTTTATGACAATACAAGTGACAGTGAAATACCAGGGCATACTATTAGCATGTCCCAGATCCAGAGAAGTACTTCAGAGTTGTCAAAGATGTGGAACAGCAAGAACTCTAATTTATAACTAGTGGAAATGCAAATGGGGTGGTCAGTTGAGAGGACACCGATTTATTACACAACTAGACATAGTCTTACTGTTGATTTATTACATGACTAGACATATTTCTTATTCTCTGATCCAGCAGTCATGCTCCTTGGGGCTTACCCAGAGGAGCTGAAAATGTATCTACATAAAAATGTTATGTATTTTTGCAGCAGCTTTATTAATAATTGCTAAGCCTTTAGAACATGATGCCCTTCAGTAGATTAATGGATAAAGAGAGGTACAACCAACAATGGAATATTATTATTTTTCCCATTTTATTATTATGTATATATGAGATACACAATATTGACACTGAACTTAAGTATTTTGTGCACATGTATATCGTGTCAGCATAACAATGGAATATTATTCAGTGCTAATGGTCTTGGTAGCCATGAGAAGACATGAGAGACACTTAGATGCTTGCTTCTAAGTGAAAGAAGTCAGTCTGAAAAGACTGCTTATTATATGATTTCGCCTGTATGACCTTCTGGAAAAAGAAAACTCTGGTGAGTGTAAGAAGACCATTGGTTACCAGGGATTAGAGGGGTGGGAAGAGGCAGAGCCTGGAGCAGTTCTGATCAGTGGAATACTGTAGGATTTGAAGTTTCCCCCAAAGTTTGTGTTGAAGACTCTCCCTGTGTTGCAATTAAGAGGTGAGATGTTTCGGGAAGAGCTCAAGTCATGAAGGCTGTTCCCTCACAGGTGGGTTGGGGTCTTCCCCGAGAGTCAGCGGGTCGCGGCTTACGTCTTCTTTGTCCCTTCCTTCTATTGTGTGAGGACAGGCACCATGCTCAAGGCGCTGTCTTGGAAGCAGAGAACTGGGTCCTCACTAAACTCTGACTTCACTGGCTACTTGATCTTGGACTCCCCAGATATGTAAGGAAGTAAATTTATGTTTTCTTTAAATAAATTACCCAGTCTGAGCTGTTTGGTTGTAGTAGCATGAACAGACCGAGACAGATAGTATTACACTAGATTTATGCCATTATAAAATAGAGGAATGGCACAGTGGTTAAAAGCACTTGCCTAGCAAGCACAAGGCCTGAGTTCCATTCCCCAGCACCACATAAATCTGGGTGTGGCAGCTGAACACCTGTAATCCCAGTACTGGGGAGGCGGAGGCAGGAGGATTGCCATGAGTCCAAGGCCGGCCTGGGCTACATAGTGATTTCAGGATCAGTCTGGGCTACAGAGCGAGACCCTGTCTCAAAAAAAAAAAAGTTTGGCTAAACCTATAGAATGCACAAGAGGTATGAGCCTTAATGTAGACTGTGGACTTTGAATGCTAGTGATGGATTAGTACAGGCTTACCATACTAATAGTTGCACTACACTGGTGGGGGTATTGACAGAGGGAGTGGCTGTGTATGTGTGTGAGCGGCTAGTATATGGGAAATTACAATCTAGCTGTCTCAGTGGTGCTTGGAACCTAAATCTGCTCTCCAAAAAGTTTAGCATTTTTTTTGGTTCTGTCAATTATTAGCAATCTGTTGTAAAATTTCTTACTTCTTATGTCTACCTTTGCTTTTTTCCGTGTCTCAGTGAGACAGCCAACCCATAGGCAGTGTACTAGTACCACACAGTAGAGTGGAGTTGGGTTTACACTATAGCCACTAACCCACTACCTAGTAGCATTTTTATAAGCTGTTTTTGAAATAATTTTTTGAGCATGTTCTTTGTTTGGTGATTGTAGGCATATGGTACTGAATCAATCTATTTGAGGAGAAAAATTTTATAGGAAAGCAGAAAGGGCAGTTTCCTCCCAAGAACTCCAGAAGGTAACATTGTTACCTTTCTAGGCATGGAGGGTGTCTTAGTCAGTTTTCCCTTGCTGAGGGCAACACCTAACACTCTCAGCTTAAAGGAGAGATTTATTTTAGTTCACAGTTTCATGAGTTTTCAGTCCATGCATGGTTTGTTGGCTTTAGTGGTGGCAGGGCCTGGCATGGAAGAAAAACTCTTCCCAGCATGGCAGCTAGGATACAGAAAGGGAAGGGAGGATCTATTTACCCTGTAGGCTACGCTCCCAGAAGGCCCTGCCCCTCCAGCAGGCCCCACTTCCTACATGTAAAATCATCAGTGGATATAGAGCTCCCAAGATCTGATCACCTTCTAAACACATGAGAATTTTGGAAGACATTTTATGTTTAAATCATAAAGACAGTGAACTTCAGCTGGAATATGTGTTTACATGTGCATATTTTACCCATTAGAAAAAATACCTCAGAATCTTTAACTTTCAACATTCTCTACAACATACTTAAAATGCATATAACCTAAGAATTTTTGTGTCATAGTAGTATTTCTCATGGAAATAGTCATACAAATAGAATAATACATAATAATGCAAAAATAACACACTCAGTGATTTTGTGGTGACTTGAAGAGGGTTTTTTTCTATGATGACTTAATAGAGGAAGTGAGTGCTGTGAGCTGGATGTACCAAGTCAAATCCCTTTAGGGCTTTTTGGGTTAGTGGGCAGATAAGGTTGCCATCTCTTTTAATTCATGTAAAACCACATGCTTTGCCTTAAACAGAGGATCACAGAGCCCTGAGGGAGCATGCTTGCCCCATAATTTCTTTAGAAAGTGCTGGTAACATCACTTTAGTAATAAAAATAGTATAAAACTAATAGTATATAATATTCTGTATGTCTGAACTGAATTATTTTGCCTGAATAAATTTATACCTCCACTCCTGACTCAATGAATAGAGGGTTAACTCTTTATGTGTTCTCTCTTTAGTGAGCTTTTTCTTCAGTAATTGTGTCTTCCCTTCATTAACCTAGTGTAATTTATTCTGTGCTGTGGGTTTGAGGACTTAGGCCATTTTTCATTGGTGAATTAATTTCAAATATTGCTCTCATTTTAGAGTGAATGAATTCCTGTGTCAGAGGTGAAGTGTGTAGAGGCACTGTGACCCTCCTGGAACTGCTTTTGCTTAATCCTTCTCTGGGGCCTGTGTTATCATCAAAAGAGAATGGACATTTTAAGACTTGACGTTTAGTTTTGGCCCTGACAGATTTCTAGAATTACTTTAGGCAAGCTACTTAAGCACTCTATTCCTTACTTGTTGGTGTATGGTGAAGAAAACTGCATCAGTTCCCACTTAACTCACAAAGTGTTGTGATTAATGTATGAACAAGTGAAACGCTTAGAGCCTTAAAGAGGGAGGATAACTGACCTCAGGCCCAGGCTTTTTCACATTTCCATGAGGCATGAGCTTCATAGTAAAAGCTCCCTTTACAGCAGAGGAGCTTGCTGAGAGTTCAGGGAAATGTTCCTCTTGAAATGGTGTTCATGTGAATTTTTGTGGCTTTGTGTTTATTTCTCTCAGCAGTGTAAATTGTCACGTTTCCTGTGGGGCTCTGGATAACTCAGAGACAGTGTGTAACCCCCCTCCCCCCCAGGCTATCCAGTGAGGGTCCACGAGTAACAGTACGGAATTTGTTTTACCGTTGACATTTCCCATGTTCCATTGACTGTGATGTGATGCTTTCTGTGAATTGTGTCCCCCTAGGTCTTTCTTAATCATATAAGGGCCAGAGATTGGATCTTTTCCTACCAGAGATTTTTTTTTGAGGCTTATCAGGATATCTTTGCTGCCTTTATCTTATTTTAAAGTGTTTTAAAATATAACTTTTTTAAAGATTCCTACAGCTTTCTCCTGAGGATAGGGGTGAATTCCCAAAATTTGAGCCATAGAACAGAGTTAGTGACTCTGTCTAGTAGACATCCCACACTGATGCTCCTCATTGACCACCAGGCTGTTTTCCTTCCAGAACTTTAGCGTAGGTTTCCTCCCTCATTAGCTTGAGTTTCTGGTCACCTAAAACACAGCATGAAATCAGTATTAAATGTACTGTTAGCTTCCTTTTTTATTTTGAGGTAGGGTTTTGCTCTGTAGACAAGGCTGGTTTCGAACTCATTTATGTAGCCCAGGCTGGCCTTGAACTCGCAGCAGTCCTGCCTCACATCTGGGTAAGATGATGCAGTATTTGGCTTTCTGTGCTTGGATTATTTTAGTTTACATGATATCCTTGGTTCTTGAATTCTAACCATAACTTTAGAAGGGTCAAGATGAAAAAAATATTTTTACTACAAATGACTTTATCTGATTTATCCCACACTCTGTGTTGCAAGAAAGAGACAATATCATATAATATTTTATAACAATCCTTGTAGTTTACATTTTACCATCTGCCAAGAATATCCATGCTCACACACACACACACAATCACATACACACATGCACGCACATCACATACTGGGTAAAGTTGCTGGTTTACAGGTTTGTATAGGTTTGGAAACCCTATCTATAAAATATAAAGATATTACATTTTATATAATAATGTGATATTATAAAACAATAATTTAGGCACATTTTATAAGTACATATTTATTTAATATATCAAATTTTTATAGGAAAAAAGTTATATTTCATCTCAGAGTTACCCAGAAACAGAGTTCTTATGACAGTTGAAAAGAAATGTGACACTCCACCACAAACACACAGACATGAAGTTGCCACATCTTTATTTTATGATACTGGGGTTGAAACCAAGACCTTTACACTGAACTCTGCGCTCAGCTTTGATCATCATCTCTCTTTATCTCTCTTTCTCTGTCTCTTATCTATCTAATTTTGAGACAATGTCTTGCTAACTTGCTCACATGGGACTCAGACTTGTGATCTTCCTGCCTCGGCTGCCTAAGTACTAGAATTGTGGGCATAAAGCACTGTACTCAGCTGCTAAAACAATTTTTCGAAGTGGTTGTTCTACAGCTGTGTATGTCCCTATGAGCAAAATGGTCACCTAAAACCCTGCATGGCATCAATATTAAAAGTACTGTTAGCTTCCTTTTTAAAAATTAGAATAGCCGAATACGCTATGGTATGTTCCTTGATAGAATCCCACAGAGCAATAGAAGTAAGTGAACTCTAGCTGTATTCCATAATCTATATGCATCCTACCAGCAAAAGATCCAGACAGAAAAAATAAAGTGTGGTATGATTCTATTTGTGTTAAGTTCAAAACTAGATGAAAGTATAGTGTCAGAAGCCAGAACAGTAGTTACCAGGAATGGCGAAGGATAGTGACAAGAAAGGGTGCTTCAGTCAGGGAAATGGGATTACGGTAATGTTGTGATTACTATAATGTTTCTGGTTTTATTCTGGGCACTGGTTACGTAGGTTTGTTGTTTTCGAGAGTCTGTTGAGACATATACCTGAAATGTGATATAATTGAGATTTTTAATGTTTTATATTTCAGGATTTTTACATGAAAATGGAAAATTTTAGATGCTTTTCTTATATATTGGATTTATTTACTTTTGATAAATAATTCTAATAATTTTCTGTTAATTCATTAGTTTAAAAGCATTTATTTAAAAATTTTGTTTGTTTGTTTGTTTGTTTCATTTTTTTTTTGAGGCAGTGTCTTTCTCTATAGTCTAGACTAATTCACCACGTAGCTCAGCCTGGCCGCAGACTCATGGCAATGCTCCTGCCTCAGCCTCCCGAATACTGGGATTACAAATGTGTGCACCAAGCCTGACTAATTTCTGTGTGGTGCTGGGGAATTGAACCTAGGCCTTGTGCATGCGTGCAAGCTAGGCAAGTGCTGTAACCACTTACCTATATTCCCAGTGCCTTGCTTCTTGATTGTGATGATAGTTAAAATATTAATTTGCTTTATTATATAATTTTTCTAATCCAAGCATCTAGAACTACAAATTTTCAGTTAACCACTACTTTGACTGCATTTCAAGTATTTTGGGATTACAGAGAAAAACACGCATGGCACTCCACGATATGGTGGAGGGGCTAACTGAAAGCCAAGAATTTACTCAGAACTGACCCGGTGAGGGCCATAACTGCCTCGAGGAAAGCCCCTAACCTGGTGGTATGGATTTGGAACCTATGGAAGAAGAAAATTATAAGCACAGTGGAGAGTATTCTGTTGAGGTATGTCTATGAATGACCACAAAATAACCCCCTAAACAAGCAGAACATACCAAGAGGAAACAAATGTCCCCAATATGACCCAATTGAAAGTCCAAATTTTCTGAAAGAATTTGTTTAACAAAAAGATAAAAGGGTATGATTGACTTTTGTACCTCTACCACATAGGTTCTGAGTAACTACTATCTGTTGCAATATGGGTGGTCAAAAATACAGCATATGTTTAATTTAGCACAGTAAAAGGCACATTGCCATTCATCTACCTCAAAATACTAAAAATATTGAAAGTATTTTCCCTTGCTTTAAACATACTTACTCCATTGTTCTTGGCAATGGCTTTTACTGTCATCAGATTTTTAAAAAATTTAAACCTTCACCACATTTTTGATAACCCATTTTAGATGCTGAAATTAAGGTCCCAATGATTTTTAAGAAGTTTACTCTGTAATTTTTTTTTTTTTTTTTTTGAGACAGGGTCTCGCTCTGTGGTCCCTGAATTCACTTCAGAGCCCAGGCTGGCCTTGAACTCATGGCAATCCTCTTGTCTCAGCCTCCCAAGTGCTGAGATTACAGGCGTGCGCCACCACGCCCAGTTTATGTGGTGCTGGGGAATCGAACTCGGGTACTACTCTGTAATCTTAAGGAAGTAGCCAAATACAAAATTGAGAGCAAATAGATATGTCTCATCCTAACCACTACAGCTTAATTATTTTGCCTGAATTCCCTAGTCATGGCACTCATGTCCCTAAAATACCACAGAGTCAGCATGAGTACTCTGACCCAGTGAGTGATACGTTAACATAAATTGCATCTTTGGCACTTCGATTGGCTTGACAACTTGAGAATCCTGTGACCTCTTCTTCATTCCTGATTAAAGTGGTTAATATTGTCCACTGTGAATTAAAATTGAGGCTTCAAGAATTGAAACCTATGTAAAAAGAGAGAATGTCTTTAATAACCCTGTTTTACCTGTTTTCAAAGTTTAAATGAATGGAAGAGACCCCCTGATGTATTACCGTCATCTTGGCACTGTGACCCTGTCCCCTAAGATCTCTGAGCTCACTGTTACTGAAATTACTGACCACATCCTGTTAGTAGCTGAGTAAAACTTTGCAGTTACTGATTTGGCTAACAGTTTGTTCTGTGCCAGCTTCAGTCTCTCAGCTGTTTTCTTTCATCATCAATGGAAACATGAGTACCTTTATCCAGCTGCCCAAAGCTTTATATCAAACTGTTATCTTCACACACACACACACACACACACACACACACACACACACACACACTCTTTGTGTCAAGCTTACCATACTTATCTTTCTCCAAAGTCACCACACATGCAACATTTCATAGATGACATCTGACTCCTTTATCCAGGATATAATAATTCAAAGAAGCCCACAGGAAGGACAGGGACCAGCACCCCATGTGCAACACTGGGTCTAGCTATCTTTGTTAAATTACTGAAAATTATTTGCCAAGCTGAGAGCTGCTGTATCCCTGATGCTGTCACGAAATAGCTAATGATCCTTTTAGCTACTCACATATCTCAAGACAGGTTCAGCATTGTTCAGACCTTTTTGAGGTTCGGAGGCAGCATCATTAGTGTTTTTTTTAGTCGTGAATGTGCTTGATGACTGCAACACAGCTTACCTCACATGTTTGAACAGGTATGAACAGAACTTTTGCCTCTTACTGGCCACAGACTGTTAAGCTCAGTCGGTATTATGGTTACATAGGTAAGTTCATGTTCGGTTATGAAATGTGGCATGTTTCTCATCAAATAGTCTGAGTGAGGTTTACTTAAAGAACCTGACTGCTTTTTGACTGAAGATAGCTTGGAAGCCTCACTGCTCTTCTTCCTCTGCTGCTGCACATCTGGAAGAGCTGATGAGGAAGTCTTCCAGCTGCTTCCTTAGGCACTGGTGGAAAGTTCAGCTCCCCCAAATATGGCTCATGGGGGTGAGAGCCCTCACCCCAACACCCCACTTAACCAGGGTCAAGGCCATGCCATCCTCTTCCCTGCTCTCTCAGACAATTTTCAGACCCTCTTGGGAACCTGCCTTGCATTGCCCAGAAGTTCTCTGTGTATAATACATGACCTCTATATCTGTGTGTGTGTGATGTCATTGGTCTCAGCACCTGAACTGTGTTTTGGCTGTTGTGGGAGGCCATCCCATCTGTGCCACAGTAATCTTAAGGTAAATGTTTCCTGATATTACTTGTGAATTTGTTTTTCACCCAAGGAAGATTTAGAAGTGTGTTATTTAATATCCACTTGTTTAGGTATTTCCCAAATTTTTTGTTACTGATTTTGAATTTAATTCCTCTGAAGTTAATGAACATATGATAGTGGTACTCTTTACGGAGAATTGTTTAGAGCTCAGCATTAGGTGTCTCTTGGTGAATATTAATTTTATGGTTTTGGGCGTAGGTTCTATAAACATCAAATCAGACATTGTAGGTTCCATAAATGTCAAATCAGGAGCTGAATCTGTTGCTCTTATCGTTTGTGTCTCTACTGGTTCTTTATCGAATTACTAAGCAATAGAATATTCAGATATGAAACTGTAATCCTACTTGTTTCTCCATTACTTCCCTGGTACATTTCTTTTGAGGTTCTCTTATTATGTGCATGACATTTATGATTATTACTTTTTCATGAATTCATTTTGTTGTTGCAAAATGCTCATCTTTATCCTTGTCTTGAAATTCATCTTGACCTTTTCACTACTACAGAGTGCCCTTGTCTTGAAGTAGATTTTGGCTGATACTAATATCACAATTCCAGATGATGCTTTGATGGTATATTTTTCAACTGTTTTGTATAATCTATCTGCATATGTGTATGTGCATTCACACATCTGTGTGTGCCTGTGTACATAAATATACATGTATACATATATATATATATATATATTCATACATACATGGTATTTCTTCTGAATGTATGGTTTTGTAAATTGGTTTCTTTTAACCTGCTTATATGTAGAGTGTGTTTCTTGGTTTTTGATTTGGCCTAATAATATCTGCTTTATAATTAGAGTGCTTAGTCCTTTTACATTTAGTTAAGTAATTGATATGATTAGATGTAGAACTACTATTTCATTTTCTATATGTCCAGTGGTTCTTATTTTTCTCCTTTCCTAATTTTTAAAAATAGAGTATTTTTTTAGTTTTCTACTGTATATTTTCTGTTGATGCTTTGGCTGTAGCCATCCCTCTATTAGGCAGTTGTTACTTCACTTT